>JAKUCV010004166.1:49429-254586 GCA_028386065.3 Turnera subulata | reverse complement strand
CACTAATAATACACGCCGGTGGGTTATGGGTCCCACCATTAATACACACTAATTATACACGCCGGTGGGTTATGGGTCCCACCATTAATACACACTAATTATACACGCCGGTGGGTTATGGGTCCCACCATTAATAATGCTTGCCGCCGTGGGTCCCTGGCGGGCCCCACGGCGAGTGGTCTGCCTTGTCCTTTTCCTCCACCACGCTCTGCTGGTACTCCGTTGTGGTTGGCTCAGGTCCGCCACCACGCTTTGGCGGCAAAATCCGGGAGAATGTACCTGGGGATGGAGCTCTCCGACAAGTTATTCAGAAAGCTTCCACCCCTGATAGGAAAAGAGCTGGAAGACGCATGGAAGGAAAAACACCAGACAGACGTAATAGGGGTAATGCCCCGCATAGCATTCGCCTACAACTACCTCGCAGAAATTTGCAGAAAGGCAGCAATACAGAGAGGATGGAGGCACTACAAAGCTTCAAAATATACTACCTCGACAAAAGAGAGATAACCATCCGGACAGACTGCCAGGTTGGATTCCCCTCCTACCCAACTTTCGTAGCCTCTTGCTTGTACCGACAGTTGTATGTGCCTGTAGAAGTCATGGATGCTGAGCATCATATCCGGGGCCAACGCAGAACGTCATCTCTCAAATCCGGAGAATTCTTTTCCTGGAAGACCCTTACCAGGGAATGACGGATGAGCAAGACAGGGCCTACCATTGCGCATCTAGAAATATCTATTTCACACAAATTCGTCTTATATGTCTAGTATTTTCCAAGACTTGCTTTAAAGGTTTTGTTCCCAAAAGTTGTGAAGTCGTTTCAATAGAGATTGCACCTCACTTTGATCAAAAGAAAACAATGGCAATTTTGTTTAGATTATTTTCTAATATATTGATTAGGTGAACCATTTATTAACCCTCTCCGTCTACCTCAACTTCTTGTAAATAAGATATCCATAAGTAGTTATGACAACATTTTATGTTAATCATCTCTCAGGCCATTGATATAGTGGTAAAATAGTAGGTCAGCTCCAGCCAAAGTTTGTGCAGCCAGAGTAAGTCTTAAAGCTCTCCCTTTTTTTTAAAAAAAAAAAAAGCTCTCCCATTCTGCTTAACCTTATAGTATCAAAAAAAAATAAAAAAAAAAATCATATGGCGCGACGGTAGCTCAAATCTGATAACTTCGAAAAGCAAGTGGGAGACCAATAATAATGTTTCATACTTCCATTTTATCTGAAGCAAACGCGTATTATTCTGTCTAACACTCACATAGAGGTGGAAATCAAACTAATACAAGCGCAGATTGAAAAATAAAAGTCCATGACAACCAAGAAGTTTGAGCAAAATTGTTTTTCCTTTTTTGTTTTTCCTTTTTTTTTTTTTCTCCTCTCTGATTGTGTTTACATATGCCAAATAACAAGGTTGTATACGTTACAAGGATTTCTGACTCATGCATTTCGGATCTCCCGGCTGGACCACCCGTAAATTATAATTTTACAAGCACTGAGAACTAGATGATTCGAAAGCAGGCCCTTTCCTCCATTCAAGGACAGGAGCCTGCAAAATAATAACAAATACACCGGAGGCCGGGACGTGCGATACTGCCTGCTACTATTGCTGCATCTGCCCTAATCGAAGCGCCTGTTGCAACTGAATAACCTGTTGTTGCTGTTCTGGCGGCAACGAGCTCAGTTGTTCTGGTGTCAGGTTCAACACTTGCTGTAGTAACTCGGACTCATCAGGTGGAAGCTGCATCAGAGGAAAATAATGTGAGATCACGAACAAAGAAGCATAAACCGATAATGCAAGCATAATGAGTATTGCTCCGACAGAGCAGGATGATTACGACACTGACTTGAAAACAAGAACAGTATAATACAGTACTACTGGAAATCGTATCTAAAGCAAGCACAAAAACATTTGTATTCATTTGCGCAATTCCAATTTCAAACACTTGGCAGCACAAACAGCTAGAAAAAGACAAATTTTGAAAAGCAAGAATTCTAAACCCAACAATTTATCATATACTAATGCTCTCTAATGAGCACTCTATTTGCACCACTCTTTTGTCCAATTTATACGGGGATACAATTGGGGTGAACATAAATATTGCTACAGTTTGACTTGAATCCATGAAAATAAAGTAGTATTACAATTTCAGTCATTAACAATGGTAACTGGCATCACAGTTTGCAAGAGATACTGCAGCAGCAACATTTTTCAAGAAGCTTTCAGCATTGATTTGAAGTTGTGGGCCACATGTTGCACCATAAAACACCACGTATACCATTCTATAGTACCTAGAGATATTTTGCAGCAAGGATATACCAATAATAAGAGACTACCACTTTTTCTATATTGACATACAACTGTAAGTCACTCTTTGTCAAAAAATGAGAGACTCAGGATAACATCACAAGTATACTTTGCCAGAACATGCCCAACACAATCAGGATTGGAGACTCTTGTGTAAATTAATTCAGATGAACATTCCGTTATACAACCATAGCCTTCCACTCCAAAATGATCAAAAGGCAACAGGTAGAAAAACACAAGAAAAATTGGAAAAAGTAGGCGAACCCTTGACACTTTTCTTGAAAACACTAAAGTTAATATATGAGAGGATATGTCCTAAAATCTACAGCAGAGGAGGTGAAACTTAACAATCAGTATTCCAAATGATGAGAAATGATCTACTTAATAGATTAATTGTCACACTAAAGTTTTTCCAAAGTTATATTTCGGTTCCTTTTATAAGCAATTTAATGTGAGAATCTACTTAATAGAATGATTGTCGCACTAAGTTTTTCCAAAGTTACGCTTTTGTTTCCTGTTATATGCAATTTAATGTGAGAACCGCTGGCTTTTACAATTAGCTCACTTTCTCCTGATCTACTACTTTATTTGTTTCATCTTAACAATCCTATATAGCTTTTATTTTCTTCACTCATTCCTTTTCATCAATTAGTTTAGAAACTTCCAACCCTGCTGGAGCTTAAGATTATTTCAAATTATTAGCGATGAAAACTACTTTACTCCGTTACACTGTTACCTAACAAATTTTTCTCACCTAGTATTTTATGTCAGTTTATTCATGGTATACATTTCTAGATAGAGAATTAAATGCACGAACATAAAGCAACACAAAGCCAACTTGCTAGTAACTAAAAGTTTCACAACTCCACTGTCCTAGCCCCTTAATTCATCCTGCAAAAAGGTTCCTATCCTACATATTCACTCAGATATCCAAATAATAGAAAAAAAAAAAAAAGCATCTACCATAAGTATCACCTCATGGGTTACTTCCCAGGCTGGTTTCCTAGGAAAAAGATTAAGAAAAAAAAACGAAAAACAACTTGGATAATTTTAAGAGTTTATCGCATCATATTCCCATGACTTATTACACGGACACCAGCATTTCATTGAAGCATCAGCATATGTACATCTTCACTTGCATATGTACATTCCTTGAACAACAAAATTTCAGTATATGAAAGGGAAAGCTAAGCCATACAGGGTAACATACCTGTGAAACATCAGGGGTAGGAAGTGGATTTAGGGGCACAGAACTGACAGACGAGTTTTGGGAAGGGCCAGATCCGGCACCATTCAACACATTAGAACCCGGTGTTGAGAAAGACATTCCAGTTCCATCCTCCAATTTTAGCATCTTTGAAGGGCGATTACTTGGTTCTTTAAAATCATGATTTATGTTTGTTTGCATATTTGAATATGAATCACTCCTTTTGGGCCAAGTTGCATCAGCCACAGCATCCTTGCTTGCAACAACTGAAATGCCTGATGATATTGAGGGGCCAAGCTGTTAATACAAACTAAGTTAGATGTCAAATGAAACTACAACTACAAACATCTATCTAATATACGAAAGCAGGAGCTGAGAGAATGCTTGGTTTGTCAGCTTGGCTGTCAACATTTTGTTCATGTCTAATATTCCCTTGTGTGCAAAAACATGTACTATTACATAATGTCAGTTTTGTGTTAGTCAATGCTATGTTAATGGTTAGATGATCAAATGCTAAGTAAATGTTACACAATTGAAACAAAAAGTAAATGCCAATGGTCTTTTCCACTGTTATCTCCTAAATCTTTACATGCCATTAATATATTTAAATTTGAAATTTTCTTCACCAATGTAATGAATAATCATGTGAATCATACATTTATGTCATAATAATAAATTAGCCTGTAAAAGAGATTCTATACAAAACCAAAAAGGCCACCAGTTGTGTGGTTATACAACTATTCAGAGCATGAAAGTACAGGCACAAACAAGTAGCCAGAGCATCAACCAAGACCATAGAAATGATCAACAAAGATGACTGGATGTTCTCCCATTTTCAACTAAGCTCTGGTGCATACATAGTGCAAAGTGCTAGCCTTGAAGTCAATTATTGGTGGTGCTGTCTAACTTTAAAATTCATGTACGTGAAACAGATATATATCCATATTGGTGACGGAATATTTGAAGGTCCAAATGTTGAGGAATGTCTACATTACATTTTCTAACGAAACTGACAGCAAAACAATTTAATTGGAGGCAAAAGAAAGCATTTAAGATATTGTCGAGAAAAAGCAAAAGAAGAATGCACAGCTAATTTGTTAGTGAGGGTACAGTTGAGGGACCATTTTGTTCTTCCCCCTAGAATAATAAATGATACTGCCATCAATGTTTTGTACCTGAAAGGAAGAATCCACAGGATGAGGGAAAAGTGTTGATTGTGTGGCTCTATTTGGAAGCACCATCTGAGAGTTATGATGAGTATTTAGAGTTGCAACCTGTGCTGTGTGCTGCAACAGTGAAGATGGAACTTTTGGGTTCAAAGTTGAAGCATTTGACAACTGAGTTTGTGGCGTAATTGAGGTCAGTGCAGGATGAGGTGGAGGAAGCTTAGGCTGCCCCAAGACTGTGGGCTGTTGAAGAACATGGTTGGTGGCACGGTGTGGAATAAGTGTTCGGGGATCCAAAGGAGGTTGTGATGTAGAAAATTGGCCGTGAGATGATGAGTTTTGAGCCACAGCAGGTAAATGACCTTCTTGCATTTTGGGAACCAACCCTGGGTGCATCCTTTGTGTATGGGGCGGTAATCCAGGAGGCGCTTGACCTGCAGGCTGCTGACCTTGCTTTGCATCCTGTAATGAAGTGGCAGCAGGTTGACCAGTAGACTGTCGAAGATTCGGCATCTGAAGCTGCAAAATTCAAAAACACTAATCAACAAACATTCTAGCTAAGAAGTGAAGGCAAAATAGTAATATTTTGAGGCACTGAAACAAACCACTTGTGGAGTCACCATTCCTAGCATTATCTGTGCCTGAAATAAACGATCAATGAATCAGTCAGACCATAAACGATGATTGTCGAAGAAATAATAAAAAGCTAAAGAGTTAAAGTAAGAAACTATTCTGTCAAAGGTACAATGATACAGAAAAGCAAAAAAGCAAAATCCACGTCAGCACACAGTGCAACAATTCTTCACTTGGGGCCAAAATAGCATTAGAATGGGAAACCTCACTTTCTATTCTAATGGATACACCAAAGACGTCTACCAAAGAAAGTATGTCTTAAATTCTGAGATAAACAATGATATTTTGAACAATAATTGGTTCAGAACTAAGAAAAAATCTTTAACTTTTACAATAGACCTTCCAAATGTATAGTAAGATAAAGAAACGAAGAAACAAGAAAAAGCCTCCCAACCCAGGGTATCCATAATAACAATAGTTTACCATTAAATCTCCAAATTTTGGACATTTGTGGACTTTTATGGTTAACATGTGATGGCATAAATAAAGAGTTTGTCAAACTATGCATCTTTCTGGTAAGTGCTACCTTACTTCATGAAACATAGACGAGGCTATCAGAAAGACACTACTTTCATTCTGGTAAACTATCAGACTAGCACACAATTCTATTATCATTGGTGTTGTGATTTTTAGCCAGAATTTGTTGATGGATATTCTGAAGCTTAAATGAGGTAAGAGAGCAACTGCGAGGAGTGCTAAACGCTGGAGGTATAGAAGAAACAGAACAAGGATCATATCAGTATTACTGTCTTTTCCCAAAAAAAGAACTGTAGTCTCAGTCAAAAGTAATTCTGTTTCTACCCAAATGAAAATGCATAAATAAAGGATCTCCCTTCATGGAAAACCTCAGTTACAAATAAGTACCTGAAAGAGAGCTTTTGATAACAGTGGTTTTGCAACCAATAGCTGGTGAGCTGCATCCCTATTTTGTGTTGCCATTAGCTGTTAGCAAGAGACATATCATTAAACAAAGCAATAAAAAAGAAAAATAGAAATAAATACCAGGGCTAGACCAGTACATACCTTCATCTCAGACACAATTTCTATCAATTGACTCCTAGACATTTTTGCAAGATGAAGAGTTAAGGGGTCACTGGCTGATTGCCCTTGTAAGGCATTTTGATTTGACTGCATCCCCTGAGCACCACCTAAAGCCCCTGACATGGCATGTGCAGCACTTATAGCTATTTTAAGCCCGATGGGCTGGTGTTGAGCAGACTCCCCAAGGACTGCCGGACCGCCTACTTGCCTATGAGGGTCTGTGCAGATATAACAAACAAAAGAAAATTTTATCAAGATTCATTATTTTAAAAAGACAGCCCAAAGCATGCAAAGTTGCAAGATCAAAGGGACAAACCAGTATTTGCAGCAAGTCCAGGTCCTCCACGACCCTGCCAATAAGCAAATGTAAGTGTTCTAGTGTAAGATTATAGGAAAAAGAAATGCATTCAACAATACAAGAAAAAAAAAAAGAATGCTGGAGAACATTGCAAGGAAATAAACTGAAAGGACTTGTGCTGGTGATAATCAATTTAGGTGCAGTTCCCAAAGGAAAATATGTTTCACCCTAGTCATGGGAGGAGCTGATCTAAAATAAGTTTCTTGGAATTCAACCACAATTTGTTCTTTTTTGCAGTCATCATTCAGTAACAACCTAATCTAAAATAATGTTCTATTTTACACTCAAGCATCAATATGATAATAGTACATTAAGAATTCGACAACACATGATTTCAAGAATAAGTAAAATAACAAATGAATGGATAAATCCTGTCGCTAAGCTCTAGAAGATCCGCCTACCTGTTCTCTATTTCTATCAGAGTTTTTGTCATTCTCTGCAAAATCAACCCGTAACTGTCGTCCATTGATTTCGTAACCCTGGAGATTGCGGCGAGCGCTTAGAGCCGTCTCTTCATCCTTATACTCACAGAAGCCGTACCCTTTCGGCTTTCCGGTTTCTCTATCAATAACTAACCTGCGATGGACAAGAAAAAGAACCAAGTTATAGAAAACAATGCTGCCATAAATTACAGTTACAGGGAGTAAAAGGACTGGGCACACAAAATCCAGTGACTTTCACCACAGATACTTTTACATCAAAAGAAAAAGGCTCAAAAGGATTAAGTTTGGAAGTGGTGTAGACGTATAGTGAAAACTGAAGGACTAACAGAAAAAAGAAAGAACACAAGAAGAAGTGATCTGCTGATCAATTTAATTAAGAAGCCTGGAGCCGTTTTATCACGCAAATTTCAAACTTTAGTTATTCGTTCACCCTAAAAAAAGTTTTTATCATTCAGGTAATGCTTCATGAATACATAAAAGTAGCATTCCATCAATCAGCTGTCGGTTCATCTATTCAATCTTACAGAAAAGAAACAGAAAACAATCAAACTATCTAGGGTTTGCAAATTTTTACAAAGGCAGGGAAGAGGAGTGACCTGAAAGACACAACAGGGCCGACCTCTCTGCAGATATCAATCAGCTGCTCCTCGGTGGCATCATAAGGAATGTTCCCAACTGGAACCAAAATCAAAGGCAAAGTCAATAAAAAGCACTAATTTACCGAAACCCAAAGAAAGAAGAGAAATACTTTAAACGCAGAGAGGAAGTACCAAAAACGCAGCGATGCTGAGAAGACGAAGATGCCATCAAGAGAACAATACTCACAGCTCCATCCCCTTATTCTCTTCTCCACTAATCTAATACTAATAGCGGAGGGATCCCAATTGTGGTTTTGAAATTGCGATAATAGCAGTATTCAGGGCGAGCAAGAATGCTGCTTTATTGGCTTGCTATTTAAGTAGATGGAGACCCGCCCCAAGTCGGTGTGGATTAGGAGCGTCTACCCTACGCGCCTTCCAGTGGCAGGCGGCAGAGGCTTTGCAGATTTGAAGAGGCGGCGGAGCAGCCGGAGGATAGTATTGGTCGCGAGAGTTGTATTTCTATTCTCTCTGTTTCGTGGAGGCGGGGCGCGGCGGCTTACGGTGGAGAACCGCCCCAATTAGAGGAGGGAACAAAAGTTAAAACCCGAATTTCGAAAGGAGCGACGCCACAGGTTTTCCGTTTTCTTTCTTTTT
This sequence comes from Turnera subulata, assembly GCA_028386065.3. NCBI lineage: Eukaryota > Viridiplantae > Streptophyta > Magnoliopsida > Malpighiales > Passifloraceae > Turnera > Turnera subulata. The sequence continues at coordinate 246,187 of JAKUCV010004166.1, read as the reverse complement.
TTTTTTTTTGTCTGTTAATTTGCTTTCTAGGGCTCAAGTTTTTTATTTCTTGCTTTCTTTGGAGCGGAATTTTATTAGTTAGTCTTGTTTCTTTGATTTTTTTTTTTTGTTTGTTTGTTTTGATGTGAAGACATATATATATATAAGTTACTCGCTTGCTCTTCTTCAAGTGACAATTGGTTGGTTAGTTTCCGTTATCGGCTGGATCCATCGATCTACAGCATCCTTGTAGTACTCCTAGTTGAGTTAGGAGCTAGTATAATCCTCGGCGTGGTAAGTCGGTCACGGGTAACATATTTCTCCCTTAAAAAAGTGTTATATATTATAACATCTTTACATTATCTTATTCATAAAAAACAATTGTAATAGGATTGAGATCCTCTCCTGTAAAGTTATGTCCTGTTGTCAATGCGATTTCTTATTTGGCAAACCGGAAAGCTCCGAGTTAATGTAGTGTTATTTTAGTATATCATATGCTCGTGGTGGGAATTCGGGAACAACCCCACAATTCGTGCTTTACGTGCCCTAATGCACAACCATGTTTCCGCCATCTTCTTTCAGTTAAAAACTCGAAAGAAAGTGTTTGAAATGAAACACATCCGATGTAATTTGGGTTTCTCTAGTGGTTTTTTTGTAAGTTTTTATAGACTGCATGGGTGAAGACCGTGAAAGGAGTGGAAGGCTGACAATTCTCGGATTAGAAGAGGTAACTTTTTCTTTACAATCCTACACTCTTCACCATATTGACGCAATAGACCGACTTTTTTTTTTTGGATCTTTATAAATAAAATATGAAGAAAGTCTTAAATACATGCCAAGAGAAAACTAAAAGAAAAAAGTAATAGATGAGTACATACAGACCATAATCAAGCATGACAGAGCATGCCTGAAGCAGCTTTGACCGACTACATTCCTATGAATCTTGGCGGTGTACTAAAATATGGCCTGAAACCAGGGGAGGATGTAGGGGGAGCAAGGACCCCCCCTAAGATCTTTTTTTATCTATTTATGGTAATAGCGTTTCAAAGTTTACTAAGCAGTATAGTGGTTGGTTAGTGTAATTATATCCACGTTGTCCCATGATCGAATCTTGGCATTGAGTTTTTTCCTTCATTTTTTTCCACTTAAACCTAGGCAATACAATTCAGTACATATTGTCATTCATACAATACAATTCAGTCCCTATTAACTTAAATAGTATTACGTTTAGGCCCCCCTTAAATTTTTTTTCTAGATCCGCCCCTGCTTGAAACGAGCTAGAAATACAAAATTTGGGAACTGTTGAGAGAGTAGGGACTGATAACAATTAGCCTTGACTTTTAAGGGGCGACTTCAACGAAATTTTTGTATCCGTATGAAAAGCTAGGATCAATTTAGAAAATATATTTAGCTGATTGTGATTCGTCAGATTCTAACTTTTTGGGGCCGACTTTTACATGGTGTCACAAGATTGCGTGTGGCGTACTGGTACAATTGAGATTGGATCATTTTATTATGAATTCATTTTGGCGACCAATGTGTAACCAAAGGTAGGGGTTATAACGAGGACTGGGGATGGCTTGGAGGGACAATGGCCACCTCTAATTTTTCAAAATTTTCATATAGGTCCTTTGAAATCGTATGTGGCCCCTGATTTTCTAATTTTTTTTATATTAGTCCATCATTAAAATTAAATATTTTTATTTATATTATTTTATTATTTTTAATTAAATTTTACAGTTAGAGATATATTTGTTTCAAAATTATTTATTTGAAGAAACAAATCAAATAAAATTCATAATAATATTATAAATAATTATCTATTTATAATTCATTACTTATTAGTAAATGCATATAAATATTGTATTCATATAAACAATTAACTACATACTAAACTATCATTAATTTTTATGATAATTAATTTTTTTTATCATAATTAAATTTATAAATAATTATATATTTATCATACATCCTTTAATACATGATACATGAGCATTAATTTTTGGCCCTTAAGAAAAAAAAAATGACTTTGCCACCGGTGGGGGGCTTGGCTTCAGGGATCTACGTTCCTTCAATCTAGCCATTTTGCCAAAATAGCTATGGCGAATCTCCAATGACAACAACTCTATTTTGGCCTAGATTTATCACAAACAAATACGTGAAAGAAGACAAATTCTGAAGCTGAAACCAAATGCCAATATGAACTACATTTTTGGCAGCGTCCTAGTTGCCCAAGAGATTGTTAAAGAAGGCTCCTTATGGCAAATTGGTGGTAGGACTAGTGTCAATATATGGTCGGAGAGCTGATTACCAGGATTACATAGAGGCAGACCCCAAAAATCTTGATATAGTACGGGATGACTTGCGGATGGTTCCAGACTTGTTTCTTCTAAGGACTCAATTATGGAATCGTGATTTGATTTCTTTGGTTTTCCTCCCTTCAGATGAAAAGATCCTATGCATACCACCATCACAATTATCATGCCCTAACATCAGATACTGGGATTCACTAAAAATGGAACCTTCACGGTTCGAAGTGCACACCATGCGGTCTTTGTCAAAACCGATAATGGTCCTACAACTCCTGTTCCTGTTTCTGTTTATTCAATTCCTCTAATTAATTGGGGTAATGTCTGGAAATTGGGGATTCCTCTTAAGATAAGGGATTCCCTATGTCATTTACTCCATAGGCTTCCCACAATAGACAATCTTTGTCAACATGGAGTTCAGGTTAATTAACCCAGTCTGCATTCTGTGCAACGCCCATGATGAATCTGTTGATTTTGGCCCAGGACCTATGGACTCTAGCTTCTCATCGCTCAAGTCTTACTTTCGATCAGGGGCAGATCAAAAAAAATTTTTAAGGGGGGGCAAATTATACACCATCTAAATTAGTAGGGACTTGATTAGAATTATATAAAGGAAAACAGGAAAAATAAAGTGAGGGTGGTTGGGGCGCGGCTCAAACCCTTAGACTCAAAGGAAATCGGCACCGTCCTAACCAACAAACCACTCCACAAAGCATACTACTACATATAGTATATATACGAATCCTAGGGGGGCCTGGCACCCCCTGGCTCCCCCTGGATCCGCCCCTGTTTTCGATCACTCTTCCTACACAAGTTTACGGGCCTGGTTTCTTCATTATTGGGATTCTTCTAAGCCTGGTTTAATGCTTCACAAACTCATATTTCTGATAACAACCTCTATACTTCAGAGTTACCAATCTGCCAACTATCCAGACGAGCCATTATCATTGGAGCCTCATCCTATTCTCAGTCCAGTGCGCTTGTCCCCTCCTCCAGTTAAGCGATATAAGCTGAACACTAATGCAGGTTTTTTTGGGATGAAGCAGGCTGTGGTTTGGGCGTTGCCATTCAGAATTCGGACGGTGAGGTTATTTTGCTTGCATCTAATTAAATTGTGTAAATCAATACTTGTAAAAAGTATTCTATATATTCAAGTCAGGTGTAAGTACACGTATATATACAGAACTAGCTTAGGTTACACGATAGATATGAAACTCTTTAGGAGAGTCCTATACACTGATAAAACATATCCTTTATAGTCCTAGGTTAACGCTATCATGTATCTGTCAAGACATCCAAGAAGAATACAATCATGTATCTGTCAATCCTGTATCTGTCAATATCCCCCCACAAGGTGAGGGTGGTAAGAAGGTAACCCGAAGCTTGTTTCTCAAAAATTCATAGCGCTGCCGAGGTAATGACTTTGTCAAAATATTTGCTATCTGATCAGAACTTGACAAGAACCGGACACACAGGGCACCTCGTGCGACTTGTTCACGAACAAAGTGGTAATCGATTTCTATGTGCTTTGTTCGAGCATGAAGAACTGGGTTTGTTGCAAGGTAGGTGGCACCAAGATTGTCACACCAAAGTACAGGAGCCTTTGGTATCGAGACATGAAGTTCTTTCAACAAGGAGCACACCCATAAAAGCTCAGCTGATGCATCAGCTAATGATTTATATTCAGCTTCTGTTGACGATCTAGACACTGTCTTTTGTTTTTGAGCTTTCCAAGAAACTAAATTGTTGCCTAGATAAATTGCCATCCCTCCTGTCGAACGTCTATCATCGATAGTGCCTGCCCAATCGGCATCCGCAAAAGCTTGTAATTGAGAAGTGGATTTGGATTGGATGAAAAGACCATAGTGAACAGTATGTTTGACATAGCGAAGAAGTCATTTGACTGCAAGCCAATGGCTTTTCACTGGGGAACGCATAAACTGACATAATTTATTAACCATGAACGCAAGATCAGGTCTTGTCATGGTTAAGTATTGTAAGCCACCTACAATACTCCTGTATTTTGTGCGGTCTTCAAAAGCTGGTTTATCTTCTTTAGAAAGAATTGTTTTTGTACAGAAGGGTGTTGAGATAGGCTTTGCATCAAGCATCCCTGCTCGAAGTAAAAGATCAGTAGCATACTTTTGTTGTGTCAAAAATAGCCCAGTGGGAGTGTGCTTTGCTTCAATACCAAGAAAGTAACCAATGGCACCTAAATCTCGTAAGGCAAATTTTTTGTCCAAGTGCACAGACCAAGTCATCTATAGCTTTGCTGTGAGTGCCCGTTATAATAATGTCATCCACATAAATGAGGGCAAATATAGAGATTGAATGATGATGATAAATGAAATGGGAGGTGTCATTACATGAAACAACAAAACCATAATGCTGGAGAAATTGTGCAAGACAGGCATACCAGGCCCTCGGAGCTTGACGTAGTCCATACAAAGATTTATGCAGCTTGCAGACAAAAGATGGTTTCTTAACATCAATGAAACCGGGTGGTTGCTCCATGTACACGTCTTCAGTGAGAGTGCCATTTAAGAAGGCATTATGGACATCCAATTGTCGCACAGACCAGCGATTTGTCACTGCAAGAGATAAAATAATCCTTACTGTGGCTGGCTTAACAACGGGACTAAAGGTCTCTCCAAAGTCTATCCCTTCTTGTTGATGAAAACCTTTGGCAACAAGGCGTGCCTTGTACCTTTCTAATGTACCATTAGCACGAATCTTGGTCCGATAAACCCATCGACAACCGACAATACTCATAGAGGGTTGACGTGGTACAAGGGTCCAAGTTTGATTCTTCAACAAGGCTGTCATATCTTCTGCCATTGCTTGACGCCAAGCTGGTATAGTATTGGCCTGCTTGAAGGATTGTGGTTCAGGTAGGATCGTGGGGGTAGTAGTTGTACTATAGGTCACATAGTCTCTAAGTTGAGTGTTTGGTTTTGGGTTGCGTCTTGTGGTCATAGCATGAGTTCGGTTGGGGGCTTGTTGTAGATTAGGTTGTGTGGTTTCTGGGTTTGTAGGGAGTGCTAGTGGAGTATTTGCTGTGGGGCAATGGTTTCTGCAGGAACTGGAGGGTCTTCTTCAGTAGAAGCAGCAGTGATGGTCTCAACCGTAGATGGTAGAGTAACTGGACAACTTGACCAAGGGACAGTTGGTGGTGTGTCTGACACAGTTGATGAAGTGTGATATGGAAAAATATCTTCAATAAATCGAACATGGCGTGCTATATAGAGCCGATGGTTAACAAAATCATAGCACTTATAGCCTAGATGTTGAGAGCTATAACCTAGAAAAACACAAGGAAGAGACCGAAAATCCATCTTATGTTTATTGTAAGGTCGAATAAATGGGAAACATAGACAACCAAAAACTTTAAGAAAAGAGTAATTTGGTTATTGGTGGAATAATACTGCAAGAGGAGATTTGTGATTAAGAATGCGTGTGGGCAACCTATTAATTAAATATACTGCTGTAGCAAAGGCATGATGCCAAAATTTTTGTGGTAAGGAAGATTTAGCAAGACGTGTCAAGTCTGTTTCGACGATATGGCGATTTCGACGTTCGGCCATACCGTTTTGTTCATGTGTATGGGGACAAATTAACCGATGAATAATTCCTAACTCATTACACAATTTACTAGCCGGACGAAATTCACCTCCCCAATCAGTTTGCAAGCTCTTTAGTTTAGTGTTAACGCTCGACTGTGCGAAGAAATTGACAAAAAACAGAAAGAACATCAGATTTATTGGCTAAAGGAAAGAACCACACAAACCGGGAGTAAATATCAACAAAAATAAGAAAATACTTATGACCATCAGCAGACAAGACTGGTGCAGGACCCCAAACATCGCTGTAAACAAGCTCTAATGGCATTGAAGACTTATGAGAACTTAAGGAAAGATGAAGACGACTCGATTTACCAAGTGGACAAGACTGGCAACCACTGAACGAGGAAGTACCAAGAACAGGAAGTTTATTTTGGGACAAAACACGACGAAGAATATCACTATGTGGATGTCCTAAACGATGATGCCACACTTCACTAGATGCCCGGGTTGTGAGAAAAGCAGAGGCAGACTTCACATTAGGTTTGAGGCGAACTTGGTAGAGACCATCAACACTCAGACCTGAAAGAAGAACCCTCCTGGTAGCCTGGTCCTTTGCACAGAAAAAAGAAGGATATAATTCAAAAAAGGCATTATTATCAGTAGCAAATTGGTGAACAGATAATAAAGGTTTTGTAATTGAAGGCACATGAAACACACGATTAAAAAGAGTAGGACGAAAGGTATTAGATAGTTGAAAAGAACCAACATTCCTTATAGGCAGACGCATACCATTGCCAACCTGAAGCTGGTCAGGACCCTTATACTCATCAATGTGCCCGAGACTAGGAAGATCGGGGGTAACATGATTAGTGGCACCATTATCTGGGTACCAGGTAGTGTAACCATGATAATTTGGTGTAGATGGAGGCATCTGGGTGATATAGGAAGATGGTGGAGCAGAAGGAGCCGGGTTATGAGTTAAGTATGCTGCATGTGGTATTGGTGGTGGAATAGAGCGTTGGTAACACTGTAAGGCAGTATGGTTGGCACCATTGCAAATTTGGCATCGCACAAATTGAGAAGACGAGGACCGATTAGAAAACCTACCACCACCACGTCCCCGGCCATAGCGTCCACCACGCCCAAGACCACGCACTGAAGGACGAGAAAGAGCAATAGAAGACTCCTGCTTATCAGGTTGAGAAAGAACTTGAGCAGTATGGCCTTCTGGACCCGAAAGTGCACTGGAAATATCAAGCTTAGACATAGTTTCTCCATGAAGAAATTTATGGCTAACAAGGTGACTATGGAGTTCTTGGAAGGACACCGGTTCAGGTCGAGCATTCAAAGTAGTGACAATATCATTAAATTCACTACGCAGCCCTCGAAAAATATAGAGACTAAAATCGAGGGTGGATAAGGGTCGCCCGGCTGCAGCAAGACCATCGGAGATGAGCTTTGCTCGATATAGATAGTCAGATACCGATTCATCTTTCTGGACTAAACACTGGAGGCTCAGGTGGAGTTCCATGATTCTGGTCTGGCAAGGAGAGGCATAGTTGGTGGCCAATGTATCCCAGACATCCTTTGAAGTGGGAAGATCAATTACCAATGGCATGACAACCTCGGTTATGGAAGAATACAAAATGCTGACAAGTAATTGATCTTGTTGAACCCAAGAAGCATGAGCCGGATTAGCCTTGTCTACAATCATGGCTGCAGGGCACACAGTGGTGCCATCGATATAGCCCCATAAGCCCTGGCCAGTGATAAAAGCACGCACCTGAGCCCGCCAAAGAAGATAGTTATTAGAAGCAAGCTTGATAGATATATAATGACTGGCATTTGGCAATTGGGGAGCAGAACTCGATGAGGAAGCAGCAGCCATGATAAAAAGAAAAAGAATTTAAGGCTTTTTCTCCGCTACCAAATTGAATTGTGTAAATCAATACTTGTGAAAAGTATTCTATATATTCAAGTCAGGTGTAAGTACATGTATATATACAGAACTAGCTTAGGTTACACGATAGATATGAAACTCTTTAGGAGAGTCCTATACACTGATAAAACATATCTTTTGTAGTCCTAGGTTAACGCTATCATGTATCTGTCAAGACATCCAAGATGAATACAATCATGTATCTGTCAATCCTGTATCTGTCAATACATCTAAACCAATGGCACCTCAATTATCTATAGAGATTGTCGAAGCACAGGCTGTTATTTATGGATTATAGCTTGCGTCTTATATGGGATTTATGGACATCGATGTGGAGTCGGACTGCCGAGCAATAGTCCATGAGCTAAAGAGTTTAGCTCCCTCCTGCAGTCCTGCTCTTATCTCAACTTGATACTATCACTGGTTTGGCATTTTTCAAGAGCTCTAGGTTCCGGTCTTTCAGTCACATTCCATGGCAATGCAATAGATTGGTTCATGAAATTGCTCAGTTTACTTGGTAATGTAATGGTGAGACTGTACCTTTCTAGAGAATTTACCAACTCTGATGTTTTGAGTTATCTGAATGAAAATTTGTTCCATTCTTGAAAGAAAAAAAAGAGATGTTAAGTAGAATAAAGCATTTTCGCTCCTGTAAATACTAAATAACAATAAAATTCATAAAAAAATGTTTTATCAAAAGAATTTTTCTACCAAAAATGTATATTACATCAACGGAAAAATTAAAATAGAATCATTATGCCAACATATTTAGTAGAAATTAGTTGGCCTTTTCACTTTATAGTGAATTCACTTTTTCCAAATGTTTTCACTTAATAAATTAGTTCGTATAAAATTTTCAATAGAAAATTTTGTTGTGTTAAATGTTTTTCTTTCTTTCGAAAAGATCTAGGGGAGTGAGCGATCCTGCGGAAGGAAGCGGATTAGTTCATTTAGCACACTCTAATTTTGATGGAATATCAATTTGGCCATCTAATAATTTGTTTGAAACTTTAGACAATTTAACTTACTAACTCATTACAATCAAAGCATTTTATCTTCAAACAAAAAAAAATATTCTACGTTAGCGTGGCAAGCGGGTGGATATGTGAATTATGAAAACTTGATAAGTTTAAATTCTATTTTTAATAGTTATTTTTTGAAAAATTTCTAAAGTTAAACGATCCAATTCGACTATCCTTCGTTGTTGATTCGAAAATCACCTTTTTATTGATTAGGCATTCTATTCATGCTCTCTTTCCTTTACTCATATATTTTTTATTTGTTTTTATTTTTAAATTGGAGTGATACTTCTTAACTTAGAAAGCTTCTATATAGTTGTTGAAGGCTCGTAATCAGGCAACTTTCTCAAATTGACCAAGTACCCAAAGGAACATTGCTCTTTCCGCTCTATCCTTATTTCAGGAGTATGTCAAGGAACATCAGCAGACACTAGTCTATAGGCAGTCTAGTGGAGCGTTGCCTGCAGCTAAATGGAAGAAACCGGCGGCTGGAGTTGTCAAGATAAACTCCGACGCGACATGCAAACCTCAAGGGAGCGGCATTGCTGCAGTGGTGAGGGATTGGCAAGGGCAGGTACTTCTCTGCGGCTATCAGCATATACAAGGTGGCTTGGATCCTCTGTGCGGTGAAGCAATTGCTGTTCGCGAGGGCCTCCATCAAGCACTTACCAGAGGTTTTCGGGCTATACACTGGGAATCAGACTGCCAGGTTTTAATTCATGCGATTCAAGCCAACTCCATCCCGAATAACTTTGCAGGGCTAGTGATTAAAGACATTATCTTTTTACTTTCACAGTTTGATTATGCATCTATATCTTTTGTAAAGCGTACCATTTATCATAATTTAAATTAATTAGACCCTAAAATTTTAAAAATTTAAAATCCTAAAATTATAAAGCCTAAGCACTTAATCTTAAAACCTAAAATCATAAACTATAAAAAGTAAAATTTTAAGCATTAAATCTTAATGTTTGTCCCTGTATTTTTCTCATGTATTTATGGTTTTGATTATGTCATTCTTTGTATTAAGCCATAGGTGTTTTAATGATTTTCTGGTTGTCTTTTATTTTCAAAATCGTTATTGGGCTGCATATGGGCTCATGTATAAAGCCAAGCCCAAAATGTTTGTTGGCCCTTTCATTAATATAATGCACACCGTCTTGTGAAAGATAATGTGTTCTTTTGTTAAATGCTTCGCACGAGTTAGCAGAATTTTGCAACCAACAAATATACACTGTTTATCTTATTTCATTGTTTTCCTTATACCCAAACAAAAGAAAGATAAGACAAACATGAAGAAGATCTAAAGACTTCCACTCAAGACTTCTACTAACGATTGTGTGAGCTGTGAATGAGCTCCAAATATGGACGTTGGACTTGGCTCCATTCTCTCCTTTTGAAGAACCAAGTTTTGTCCTTTCAAGTTTGGGGTTTCTTTCTCCTACCAATAGAAACCTTCTATCTATAAACAAAAGAGGAGCAAAGAGCTGTTTTTGTGTTTTATTATCAAAAGAGAGCTTCAATGAAACAAGCTGGAAGGTGGTGAAGCAAACAACCCCAACGGTTATATTTTCAAAAGTTTGCAGATTTTTCCAGGCTCAGAATTTGTACGCGGGCCCAACACCAAAATTCTGGAAGACAAGCTTTTGGAATTTATCTTTGACTTCTTTAAGTCCCTACTTGTCATTGGAATCTATAAATAGCCTTCCTATCCTCATTAGATGATCAAGGCAAGCCATTACAACTTTATTTATATCCTCTTAACGCTTGCTTTAGTGCTCATAAACTATTGAGAGATTAGAGCTTGATTATTGAAATTATTGGGGGGTTTAATTGTTTCTTCTTGAGCTATACACCTTTGGGATATCTTTGAGCTTAATTGTATCCACAAAGAGTGAGTCACTCTTTGGGTTGTTTGAAAATCATACCTTGAGTAGAATTGGGAAAATTTTACTTAAGGGGTTGTGTAGGTTTGAAGCTTGAGCCTTGGAAAAAGCTTTGGGTGTAGGTTAGAGAGTGAGCCTTAGAAAACTCTTGTATAAGTTTGAGTTGAGCCTTAGTAAAAGCCTAGGTTAGAGAGTGAGCCTTGGGAAAACTCTTGTAAAGGTTTGAGCTTGATCCTTTAAAAAAGCTTGGTTGTAAAAGGTTTCACCTTAGAAAAAACCATATAGTGGATTTAGTAAATCTCAAGGGAGAGCCTTGAGTAGTGGATGTACCCATAGGATTTAAGAAGAACCACTCTAAATTGCTGTGTTTGAACATGTGTGTGTGATTGCTCTCTTCTTCATTCTTAATCTCCTCTAGTTTTCTTGAATATCTAGATTTTGGTTTCTGCCCCTTATACAAAATTTTCAAAAAAGTATCTTAGAAGCTAATTCAACCCCCTTCTTAGTATATTTGGGCCTACATTTGGTAGAGGAGCCTAGGTCTCTTTGTGTTAGGATTAATCTCCTAGAGTAAAGATTATGGCTTTTGAGGATTATAACATCCATAAAGCTCCTTACTTTGATGGTGTGAATTTTGGTTATTGGAAAGTAAGGATGCAAATTTTTATAGAGTCAAAGCTTAGAAGCTTGGGAGATTGTTGAAAGCGGTTGGAAGAGGCCACCAAAGCCTTTGAGTGATTGGAATGAAAATGAGAAGTACAAAGGTGCACTTGATGCTTTGGCTAGAAATAGCTTGCTATGTGGTTTAAGTGTGGTGGAATTAGAGAGAGCTAGAACTTGCAAATCCACTCATGACATTTGGAAGCTTTTGTGCACTACTCATGAGGGAACCAATCAAGTCATGACAGAAGGGGATGATCTTGACACATCTTCAAGTGATTCGGATGATGGTGGAAATGCAAACTTGTGTTTCATGGCACATGGAGATGATGAGGTAACCGATTCATCCGATGACTTTACTTTTGAAGAATTACATGATGCTTTTCTTAACTTACATGATGAACTTAAAAAGTCATTGAGAAAGAATCTTGCATATAAGAAGCAACTTGAAGCTCTTGAAAAAGAGAAGAGTGTTCTTAAGACTTCTTATAATGAGCTTAATGAGAAGATAACATCTAATATTTGTGCTTGTGATGTATTGGTAAAGAGAATGATTCTCTTAAGTCTCAAGTTGTTGATTTGAAAAGTACTTTAGAAAAGTTCACTAATGATAAAGATGGTCTTAATCTTCTCTTAGGACAACAAAGACACCTAATGCAAAAAGAAGGTCTTGGTGCATCTAGTGTGACATGTGATGCTAAATCTTTTGTGCTTAATACTAAGACATATGAACAGGGTGCTACATCTTTTTCTCATTGTATTACATCTTATGAACATGCTAAACCATATGTCATGATGCTAGACCACATGTTTATAAAACAAAATCACATGTTCATCATAGTAGTTCATAAGCATATAGAAGGAGAGCATATGCTAGACCATATATTTATCATGAAGGATTATATATCATACTAAATCATATGCATATAGAAGAAGACCACATACTTACAATGTTAGATCATATGCTAATGGTGTAAGCCATATGCATACTATACTAGAGCTCACAATGCTCACAATGCAAGAACATATGATTTCAATTCTAGATCACAAACATATAGAGCTAGACCATTCTATCATAATGCTAAGTCATATGCTCATGATGATAGGCAACATTCTTATAATGCAAGAGCATTTGGTTGTGACAATTTTGTTAGAAGTAAATCATCTTATAATTCATTTATTACATGTGATTTTTGTGGAAAATATAGTCTTGGTATTCGTGCATGCTTTTTTAGACAAAGAAATTGTCATCTTAAGTATATTTGGGTACCAAAAGGTACTATGACTAACTCCCAAGGACCCAAGATGAATTGGGTATCAAAAATTTGATTATTCTTTGTAGGAAAGAAAGGATGAGCGGTGATTAAAGAATAAAAAAAATACTCATCCTTTGGTTTAAACCATTTCGTATCCTTTTTAGTATCGTTTTAAATGATTTTTTATGCTTATTTAATTGAGTTGTGAATCTTGCATTCATGCATTCTATACATGAGTAATGGTGGAAAATGTCTTTGGGAAGGTGTGAATACCCGACCCAAAATCACTTGGACCTATTCACCTATTACTTTAACCTTCTTTCTTGGGTTAATTCCATATCATTGGAGTCGCCACCCAAGTTTTATTAAGGGCAAAACTTGGGAAAAAGCTTCATATGACTCCTTAGGCAACCGGTCATGGCGAACCAAAGATATGGGATCGGGGGTTCGTCACGGATGGGAAGGTGTTAGGCACCCATCCGTGTTGGGTCGAAACCTTGTGCAATCAAAGAGAAAAGTGCACCTTGTGCAAGTGTGGAAAACAAAGAAAGGGGGGAGGAAAAGACTTGGCTTGCATCCCGTTGTGGGACCGAGACTACCTACGTACCCGAGTGATCGGGGTCAAAGCCACATAATTCTAAACATGGCACACAGTGGCCACTTACATCATCAAAAGCATCAGCAATCAATCAGCCAGAATCAATCAAAAAGGGTTTAGGATTACCTTATGTAGCCCTCCTCTAGCTCCTTGCAATGGGTTGAGTTCTACACCCACCTTCTTGCCACCCCTTAGCTCTATAGTTGATCCTCTTCTTGATTCCTCCTTGCTAGACTACTGCTTGATGCTCCCCACGAAAATCCTCCAGAGTTTCTGCCTTAGAAAATATTTCTAAGCTTGGAGAAGTAGAGTTTCTCCAAGCAAGAAGAGCTTGTGGGTGTGTATGTGAGAAAGATTGTGTGTCCTTTGAAATGTGTGTGAAGGGTCCTATTTATAGTGCTCTGGGGAGCCTAGGGGCGTGGAGCTGCTTAATGCTGAAGATTATGCCCGAAAATCTGGTCCAAAACCGCGTGGGATCGAAAAAGAAACAAAATCGGAGATTTTCGGAGATCCTGGGCACCCATGACCACCATGGACGGCAGTCATGGCTTGGATGACCGCCATGACCGGCGCTCATGGCCACAAGACCACCAGGGCTTGGCAGGCATCCCGTGATGACCGCCGGGCCCTCCCAGTTTTGTGCGTTCTTTCCTTTTTTGCTCCCCAATCCCCTAATTCAGCTCTGATTCGATCCTACCGCGTAATCAACCCCTAATCTACCTAGAATCACTCAATTACTTGATTAGCACTCCCCCAAATCATTCTATAATCAAAAGATTACACATTAACACCCAAAATCATTTCAAAAACACAAAATCTACTTAAATGATAATTAACTCTAATTTTCTACGAAAATCAGAGCTAAAATTGATTTGCAAGAAATGTGTTAATGAGCTGGACAAACTCTGGAGAATTAATATGGATCCTTAAACTCATTCCTAACCCAAGAATAAATCATCTCATTATAATTGGATAAAAACAAATAAAAAGACCCAAATATATTTTAATGCAAATAAACCTTATCACATGTTTTATCCTAAGGTTAAATCATCTCATTAATCCTAGGATTTAAGTGCATAGAGGTTTATGTCATCAAAACACATTAATTATACTAAATTAAAATTCATATCATGCTTGAACCTTGGACCAAATCATCTCATTGATCCTAAGTCTACACATGTACAAAGTCGAATTTAATAAAATTTCCGTGGGTCAAATTTGGTTGTTCACAGATGCCCCTCATTGATGAGTCCTTATAGACTAAGAACGAAACAACGCAAGACAGGAACAACCAAATTTGAATGATTAAAGTGCGTGGTGTGCGGCGAGGGTTTGGAGTATCCCATGCTCCGCTTCGGGAATCATCTCAGCCCGAAGGTTTGAGGGACTGACCCTCGGCTTGTGGGAATCATCTCATCCCAATTTCATGGTTTTATCTCCTTGGGGAAACTTTCCTTTTCTTGAAAATCTATCATCCTTACCCTAGAGGGATTTTTCTAATGCACTATCGGCACGGTACCCTAAGTGGGGTTTGGTTACGTATTCTTACTTTAACCAGGGTGTTTCGCCTCCATATCATCGTTTGTCTTTCTTAGAGGGACATAGTCAAAGAGACTAAAAGGGGAGTCAAGAGATCGTATCCATGAGGATATAGCCAAGCGACTAAAAGAGGGATCAAGAGATCTTATCCATGAGGATATAGCCAAGCGACTAAAGGGTGATCAAGAGATCTTATCCATGAGGATATAGCCGAGCGATTGAAAGAGGGATCAAGAGATCTTATCCGTGAGGATATGGCCAAGCGACCAAAGGGGGATCAAGAGATCTTATCTGTGAGGATATGGCCAAGCGACCAAAGGAGGATCAAGAGATCTTGAGATCGGTGGCTTAACATGCCCCTTTATCTATAGCTAGACGTCTACTCTATTTCTCAAGCTCACCGGTCTATAATCAACAAAGGTTCGGGTACCGTACCCCTAGTATCATTTCACAAAAGGGTTTGGCCTTACAACTCGTTTTATAGAGAATGCCCTAACTCATCAACAAAAGTTGGGGCTTACATCTCCTTGAATGCCCAAGACAACAAACAACAACTTAAAAAAACTTGGGCCTTATATCTTCTCAAGAATGCCCAACATCAATAAAAACCGGGTGCTGCCGTGCCCCTAGGGTCTGCGGGTGAT
Source organism: Turnera subulata (assembly GCA_028386065.3). Classification (NCBI taxonomy): domain Eukaryota; kingdom Viridiplantae; phylum Streptophyta; class Magnoliopsida; order Malpighiales; family Passifloraceae; genus Turnera; species Turnera subulata. The sequence goes on along the minus strand of JAKUCV010004166.1, from coordinate 230,795 downwards.
CATAATGTCTACATCTTGAATGCGAGCGTGGCATGCCCGTTATTCTACAGGTAAAGCCATCTAAAGATTCTGGCATGCCATGCCCCTCCAGTCATTAACCCCAGGAAATGTAAGTCTACATCAAGTGATGAATTTAAGATGTTGTCACTTTCATTGATCATTTGTCCTCAACCAAGTCTACCTTCTCAAGGGATACATGTAAATGATGCATGAGCATGTCTAAGTGTGTCATCTTTTCAATGCTTGGGGATGCCCCTAGCTTCTGTATGTTTGTTCTTAGATGCAAGTTCCTCCTAATTCTACAATGATGTGTTTGACTCTTGAATGCAAGTGGTTTCTACTACCACATGTATGGATGCAAGTGCAACCTCATTCCTACATGGTGCGTTTGGAGGCATGTGCCCCTAGATGCGAGTGCTTTCTACTTCTACGTGTCGTGTTTGGATATGTGTGCTTCCTACCTAGACGTATTGTATGTGAATGCCCCTAGTATGATGCATGAGCATTGAAATTCATTTGAGCCAGGGTTAAAGTTAAGCAACTTGAGAAAACGAGAGTTATCCCATCAAAAACACAAAAGCTTCAAAGAGAAGAATCCTCAATGACTACGAACTCATTCATTTCAAATTCTAATTAGGACCCAGGGATGAGCATTTCTTGTTGGAAAGTTTTAGAAGGATGGATCGTTCAATTAAGGCGAAGTGGATGGATGAATGGATATCCCTTTGAAAATGGATAGAGGTAGTGTGCCCAGATGCTTCTATATTCCTTCAGTTGATGATGACATGGTCAGCCAAGTGGTCTATCTTTGATGATTAGTCTCTACTTTGAGAATCGACGGAGCAATTTTGGTTGTCATTGGCTACTATCCTCATTTCATTTTGGCCTTAACTTTTGCCTAGGTCGTCATCTCGGGTTTTCAACCTAGCAGGTTTGTCCTAACTTTTGCCTAGGCCACCCTTTCGGGTTTTCAACCTAGTGGACTCTTTTCCATCTTTTTTTTTTTTTTATTTTTTTTTTGTGAGGATAGTAGCCATAGACATTGAATACTGAGACCATAGCGCTTGGGCTAGATCAAGACCACTCGGGCTGGGCATACTTGGTTGACTAATAGAGAGGTAGACTATCGATTTCAATATGGAGTTAGTGGAAATCCAAGAGTCAGAGTGTACTTGAGAGATCATTGAAGAAACATGACAATTAATGACCGAATTCACAATGAATCTTCTTGAGAGAGGCAGACTCGATTGACAGGCGGACTCGATTGACAAATACAATTTCATGAAATACAAGTCAACAAGGGAGGCTTTATGACTACAAAAGAGGCCCGGATACAACCAATTGTGTGGCATGCCTATCTAGCAATGACTCCAATTCTTCCATTCAATCAATCTGGGAACCAACAATAGACCGAGCCTATTGCTGGACTACCTACATATCTGTGAATGTGGTGTCGGGTGGAAAGCTAAAGATAGCGGGTGTTTGGTGGAATGGTATCTTATGGAAGGCTGAAGATAGTGGGTGTTTGGTGGAATGGTGCTTAGTGGAAGGTTTAAGGAGAACACTTGTCTTCTTCATTATGGCTTCTTCTTCCCGGTTTCCTGGAATGGATCAACATTGAAACACTAAAGGTCACTCTCCTTTCTCCATTTCTTTTTTGTTGTTTTTTGTTGTTTTTCTTTTCATTTTTCTTTTGTTTGTTTTTTTCTCTTTTCTTTTTATTTTCCTCCAAGGAGAGTGACCCTTTTTGAACAAGTGCACTTGGATAGGACTCTTTTGGAAGCTAGATTCATTTTTGGACAGCAACTCTTAGGGACAAGTGTTCACGATGATTGTGATGGAATTTTGGGTTGGGTACATATTTAAAGGTCAAAACGGATAAGTGCTTGAAGGTTGGTGTTAAAAAGCGTCTGGGGAAGTGGGTTAAGGTAGGTGTTTGGGATTACATCTACAGAATCAGGTCTTCGTAGTTCATTTTGTGATCCCCTAGAATGATCCAATGGAATACGTTGAAGTCATGCACAATTTTCCACATATACACAAAAGATAAGGAAATCAAGATTTTATTTCTTATATGAAAATCGAAGTGCAAATAATGACAGTTGATTGTTGGATGTAAAATTTAATCATTGCACCTTTTGACTCAACTCGACTTCTAGACTCTAAAGAAGAACCACACCATCTCTCCCAATCCTTGGTCACCATTTACTTTGGAATTCGGTACATGGTCTCTAGTTGACTCTCACTTGCACTTCTTGTTTACCGCTTGGAATGCATTGTCTCCATTGTCACTTCCGCCACTATCTCTTACTCTTCCCCATTGTCTTCTCATCATGTCTCAACCGTCGTTCTCACTGTGATCTTCATCGTTTCCCAATTGTTGGGGGCTTGTGTCTTGTACATTTGGGGAGGCCCAATGACCATGCCTTTTGTTCAATACCCTAGCTTTGCTAATCCACTTGGCTTGTCAATTCAGTCCCTCATCGTATGGTTCTTCTCTCAGCTTGTCATCTTGGCTCATCAACTCAGTTCATAAATAAAGCTCGGGGCTTACGTCCTCATCTTTGAATAAGGTCCAATCGGGTCACCTCGTCTCTCCTTCTCCTGCCATGAATACTGGGGCTTACATCTCCTCTCACGAGAAAGCCCAACCAAGTCATCCCATCTCCCCTCTTCCGCCATAGATAATGGGGCTTACATCTCCTGTCACGAGAAGGCCCAAAGTTACCTTGGTGTCTCAAGTTGATGCTTCATCATTGACTTTGCCTTCTTCTCACCTTTCGTCCCAGGGTACCTCCATGATTCCAAATGTCTTCACTATCCCTTTTCGACTAAAGCACTACCCACCCCTAGTGTCCTAAGGGTTCAATTCTATTGATAGAGTTCATGGTCATCAGGGATCCTAGACTCAAGCTTTGTTTTCTTTGAAAATATTTTGGACATGCTGGGAAAATGTGATGGGATACATTCGCAAAATGTGTTTTATTCTTTTAAAACATCTCTTTGAAGACTTAGGCCTAAAAGATGGGGATTTAAAAAAGTGAGACACCCTAGCTCGAATTTGTATTTTATCCTTTGCAGAACGTGTAATGCAATGTTCAATGTATGCAAATGCAAATTCCCTAGACAAGGTAGACTGGACATAGAGGACAACTGGGGAGACAACACCAAAAATTTATCACCAGCTTAAACATGCATACCTACTCCCCTAGGGTTCCTTTACTAGACTCATTGATCCACACTATGCAATATAGCACCCTACGCAGAGTTAGCACGGCGGTCCCGCAAACTCATTTTTTCTATACTATACACTTTCCTATGTATTTTTTATTGGTTTTTCTGATTTATCAAAATAAAATCACTCTATTTACACATACAAAAATCTACAATCAAAATCACACAACAAATGCACATACCACTTATCGATTCAATATGCATGAGATGCTCAGGGTATGTAGGTGGTTGGGGGCCAAAAGATTGCCGCTAGGGAATAGGTTGACCTACTCACATGTGATAATAGATATCACGTGAGGTCCGAGGCCAGTTAATCACCATCATTGCTAAGCATCGAGAAACGGGTTCATGCAAGCCACCATCACTTAAAGAAAGTATGTGGTGGACTTGGCTTCCCTCGCCCTCTTACGGTAAAGGCTTTCACATAAATCATCATGAATGCAGGGCACTTATGATGACAAATAAAAAGGCACACAAAGCTCTATGATTGCACAAGATTTCTTGAACCCACTACTTTCCCAGCAGAGTCGCCAACTGTGAATACCCGACCCAAAATCACTTGGGCCTATTCACCTATTCCTTTCACCTTCTTCCTCGGGTCAATCCCATATCATTGGAGTCACCACCCAAGTTTTATTAAGGGCAAAACTTGGGAAAAAGCTTCATATGACTCCTTAGGCAACCGGTCATGGCGAACCAAAGATATGGGATCGGGGGTTCGTCACGGATGGGAAGGTGTTAGGCACCCATCCGTGTTAGGTCGAAACCTTGTGCAATCAAAGAGAAAAGTGCACCTTGTGCAAGTATGCAAGTGTGGAAAACAAAGAAAGGGGGGAGGAAAAGACTTGGCTTGCATCCCGTTATGAGACCGAGACTACCTACGTACCCGAGTGATCGGGGTCAAAGCCACGTAGTTCTAAACACGGCACACAGTGGCCACTTACATCATCAAAAGCATCAGCAATCAATCAGCCAGAATCAATCAAAAAGGGTTTAGGATTACGTTATGTAGCCCTCCTCTAGCTCTTAGCAATGGATTGAGTTCTACACCCACCTTCTTGCCACTCCTTAGCTCTATAGTTGATCCTCTTCTTGATTCCTCCTTGCTAGACTACTGCTTGATGCTCCCCACGAAAATCCTCCAGAGTTTCTACCTTAGAAAATATTTCTAAGCTTGGAGAAGTAGAGTTTCTCCAAGCAAGAAGAGCTTATGGGTGTGTATATGAGAAAGATTGTGTGTCCTTTGAAATGTGTGTGAAGGGTCCTATTTATAGTGCTCTGGGGAGCCTAGGGGTATGGACCTGCTTAATGGTGAAGATTATGCCCAAAAATCTGGTCCAAAACCGCGTGGGATCGAAAAAGAAACAAAATCGGAGATTTTCGGAGATCCTGGGCACCCATGACCGCCATGGCCGGCGGTCATGGCTTGGATGACCGCCATGGCCGGCGCTCATGGCCACAAGACCGCCAGGGCTTGGCAGGCATCCCGTGATGACCGCCTTGCCCTCCCGATTTTGTGCGTTCTTTCCTTTTTTGCTCCCCAATCCCCCCAATTCAGCTCTGATTCGATCCTACCGCGTAATCAACCCCTAATCTACTTAGAATCACTTAATTACTTGATTAGCACTCCCCCAAATCATTCCATAATCAAAAGATTACACATTAACACCCAAAATCATTCCAAAAACACAAAATCTACTTAAATGATAATTAACTCTGATTTTTCATGAAAATCAGAGCTAAAATTGATCTGCAAGAAATGTGTTAATGGGTTAGACAAACTCTGGAGAATTAATTTGGACCCTAAAACTCATTCCTAACCCAAGAATAAATCATCTTATTATAATTGGGTAAAAACAAATAAAAAGGCCCAAATATATTTTAATGCAAATAAACCTTATCACATGTTTTATCCTAAGGTTAAATCATCTCATTAATCCTAGGATTTAAGTGCATAGAGGTTTATGTCATCAAAACACATTAATTCTACTAAATTAAAATTCATATCATGCTTGAACCTTGGACCAAATCATCTCATTGATCCTAAGTCTACACATGTACAAAGTCGAATTTAATAAAATTTTTGTGGGTCAAATTTGGGTGTTCACAGAAGGTTTTTGAGTGTTTTGCTTCAATTTGGTTGGAAAAGATCCATATGTTTGATGGATTCGTATGGAAAGGGTTGCTTTAGATGTTGATTTGGTTTGGGGCCGATACAAATCTGTCAAAATAACCGCAAACCAGAAACTAGCTGATTGATTTGGTGCGGGATCGATATACAAAATTTCTAGCTTAGCCAAAACCCGAGAGTGACTGACAAATTTGCTTCGGGGCAGACATACAATTCTTACAACTCACCCACAAACCCAAGAACAACCTTTCTATTTGGTATGGGGCACATATACAAAATTCTTATGACCAAAATCTAAGAGGAGTTTTTTTTTTGGTGATAAATCCATCTCCAAATGTTTTCAAAACTTACCCAAAACTTCAAATTCATGAGAGTGGATAACAATAGTGTTTTTTCATTTACATATGCTGGTTTTCTTGAAATACATTTAAACATGACATATAGATAGTCATTTGATTAATTATATGACATGTCATTATTACCATGTGCTTCAATTACAAATTTTTTTATAAATAGGGGGAGTATTCATCTTTGCTTTGTTGTTTACACAACTCTTGCTTTTGTTCTTGATTTATGTCAAAAAAGGGGGAGAAGACCAAATAATACTATTTTTATTGTAACTCTGACACAATATTGCAGGTTATTTGTCATGAATGTCTTTTGGTCACAGTTGTCTTTATACGCTTTCTATTTTGATAATTTTCTAAACACATAGGGGGAGTATTTATTTTGAACATGGTTTCTAAAATACACAGAAGTTGCTTTCTAAAGTTTTTGACATAATAAAAAAAGGGGGAGAATGTTACTCCCTGCATTTTTCTCATATATTTATGGTTTTGATTATGTCATTCTGTGTATTAAGCCATAGGTGTTTTAATGATTTTCTGGGCTGTTTTTTTTTCAAAATCGTTATTGGGCTGCATATGGGCTCATGTATAAAGCCAAGCCAAAATGTTTGTTGGCCCTTTCATTAATATAATGCACACCGTTTTGTGAAAGATAATGTGTTCTTTTGTTAAACGCTTCGCACGAGTTAGCAGAATTTTGCAACCAACAAATATACACTGTTTATCTTCTTCTATTGTTTTCCTTGCACCTAAACAAAAGAAAGATAAGACAAACATGAAGAAGATTTAGAGACTTCCACTCAAGACTTCTACTAACGATTGTGTGGCTGTCAATGAGCTCCAAATATGGACGTTGGACTGGGCTTCATTCTCTCCTTTTGAAGAACCAAGTTTTGTCCTTTCAAGTTTGGAGTTTCTTTCTCCCACCAATAGAAACCTTCCATCTACAAACAAAAGAGGAGTAAAGAGCTGTTTTTGTGTCTTATTATCAAAAGAGAGCTTCAATGAAACAAGCTGGAATGTGGTGAAGCAAACAACCCCAACGGTTATATTTTCAAAAGTTTGCAGATTTTTCCAGACCCAGAAATTGTATACGGGCCCAACACCAAAATTCTGGAAGACAAGCTTTTGGAATTTATCTTTGACTTCATTAAGTACCTACTTGTCATTGGGACCTATAAATAGCCTTCCTATCCTCATTAGATGATCAAGGCAAGTCATTACAACTTTATTTACATCCTTTTGAAGCTTGTGTAAGTGCTCATAAACCATTGAGAGATTAGAGCTTGATCATTGAAATTGTTGAGGAGTTTAATTCTTTCTTCTTCAGCTTTATACCTTTGGGATATCTTTGGGCTTAATTGTTTCCACAAAGAGTGAGTCACTCTTTGGGTTGTTTGAAAATCATACCTTGAGTAGGATTGGAAAATTTTACTTAAGGAGTTGTATAGGTTTGAAGCTTGAGTCTTGGAAAAAGCTTTGGGTATAGGTTAGAGAGTGAGCCTTGAAAAACTCTTGTATAGGTTTAGGTTGAGCCTTAGTAAAAGCCTAGGTTAGAGAGTGAGCCTTGGGAAAACTCTTGTAAAGGTTTGAGCTTGATCTTTTGAAAAAGCTTGGTTGGATTTCACATTGGAAGAAACCATATAGTGGATTTAGTAAATCTCAATGGAGAGTTTTGAGTAGTGGATGTACCCATATGATTTAGGAGGAACCACTCCAAATTGTTGTGTTTGAATCTGTGTGTGTGGTTGCTCTCTTCTTCATTCTTAATCTCCTCTAGTGTTCTTGAATACCCAAGTTTTGATTTTTGCCCCTTATACAAAATTTTCCAAAAAGTGTCTTAGAAGCTAATTCAACTCCCTTTCTTAGGATATTTGGGCCTACACTTAAATTCTAAATTGTTAAATCATAAAATCTTAAATATTAATTCAAAACTTTGTACCTTACAAATCCAAAACTTATACTTTAAATTTTAAAAATTTTTAACATTAAATCATAATTCATAAATACTAGTTTGCCAAATTGTAAACCTAATTCTTTATCCTAATTACTAAAATTTTATATACTAAACCATAAACTTAAACGTAACAGCCCGGGTAAAAATTTTAATTTTTACCGGGACTGTAAAAGTCTTTTTACCGTGATTTACTGTTGAATTAATCTTGGGTAATTAATTCAGGGTAAATCAAGCGTCGTTTTTCGAAACCGAGAGTTTTCCCCCGCTCGTGATTTTTCCGTCGATTTTTCGGGCCTAAGTCGGTATTTTTCGGGTCCCAGAATTTTCGAAAAAATCACACCGGAAAATAACTAAGGGGGTATCAGTTATTTTCTAGGCCGGACCGGACTCGCTCCGTAATGCAGACAAGCTGCATTATTGAAGCTTCACATATTGTACAGTAAAAAAAAACAGTTTAAAAGGATGAATCGGTGAAGAGGCAGAGGGGAAGAGAAAAAGAGAAAGAAAAACAAGAGAGAAGAAGAAAAGAGAGAAAAGGAGAGGAAAAAAAAAGTGAGAAAAAGAAAAGAAGAAGGAAAAAAAAAGAGAAGAAAAAAAAGAAAAAAAAGGAAACAAAAAAAAACAGTGAGAGGAAAAAAAAAGAAAAAAAAAAGAAGAACAGAAAATCAGAAAGATAGAAAGAAAAAAAAAGAAAATAGAAAAAAAGAAAATACAGAAAAAGAAAAAAAAAAAGAGGAAGAAAAAATGGAATGAACAGTCGTCACCTTCTCCTCTTCCCCGACAACTGTTCACCGGGAAGAGCTCTCCGCCGTCTTGTGCTTCACCGCCGCCACCAGCAGGATGCCCGAGCCGACGCGACCTCAACGCCGCCTTCCCCGTCGCTTCCCACCGCCGGACGCACCCGCTAGCGCCGTTGACCCGCCACAGACCCGACGGATCTTGCTTCCTCCGCGCCTGCTCTGCCTCCTGCCGTCGCCGCGCCTCCTCTCCGTCGCTCTCGCGTCGCACCAAGCCACCTGATGCCGCTGCTGTGCTCGTTCGACCTTCCCTCGCGCTGTCGTCGCGCCGCCGCCTCTGTACCCGCTAGGTGAGTCGGGTTTTACCCGTTTCCTTGGCCGGGTCGCGCCTGGGTTGGATCCTGGGCAGCCGGATCTAATTTTAAAAAAAAACATATATATATATATTAACTTATTCTGCTGGTTTTAATTTGGAAAAAATATATATTTATATTTTGAAAATATAGTTAGTTTTAATTATGCTATTGGGAAGAAATATATATATATGTATATATACTTAATTTTGAAAATTAAAGATAGTTATATTATGTTTTGAAAATTAGTATTATGTTTATTTAGAAAAAAGGTATATACCTTGAAAATATTTCTGGAAATTATAATTATACGTTATTATTTCTCTGGAATACAGTATGTATATGTTATTATTCTTGGAATATATATATAGGTATATTTCTGAAATATATATAATTATGTTGAATTATAATTGTTGGAAAATATTTTGTCTTAGAAAATAAAAATGTATATATATTAAATTGTATTTATTTTCAGAGTAAGTTTTTATGATTATATATTTTCTGGGAAATAACCTATATAGCATATGATTAATATATATATTTTTGACAAATAATAATATTTGGTAATTATATTATGATAAATAGTTTTATCAAAAAAATGTAATACTTTAGAAAATAAATATATACATATGTTATCTTTTTCAGAAAATTATGGTGATTATATTTTGGGAAGTAGAATTAATTTATGAAAATATTTTTAAGAGTTTTAATTAAAGTATGGTACCGAAATTATATTCGGATATACGTACGGTATAATATTTTCGGTAAATGGAGATAATAAAAGATAAGAACCGGGATGGGATTATTTCGCAGTATTGGCATCATAGTATACCGATTATGTGCACTTATGTGAGTGTATATTGTTTTGTGGTATAGGTTCGGATATCGGGCAGTTTCCCGAGGAGCCGGCGTCGGACCGGTCATTGATTCCGGAGTTGAGTAATCGGCCAAGGTGAGGATGGATTTCCTTCTATATGTGCCTATATTACTCGGTTATTGTGTTTGATGGTTGTTGGACTGTTGTTTGTTGCAATAGCTGTGGTTTGTTTTCGGGATGTTTATCCCAGTATTTTGGTTGGTATTTGGATGTTTATCTTGAGTCTTTTTGGTATAAGTATAATGGAATTAATTAATAATTTGAGATAAGGATGTCGATCCTTGAATTTGGATAGGGATGTCTATCCCGGTATTTTGGTTAGGGATGTCGATCCCTGTGATTTGGTTTTGATGACGATAATATAATTGTCACGTGATAGGTAGTGGTATGACTCGATGGTTTAAGATTGTTTTGTGGTAGCCATGACCTGGGTTACTTGTGATAAGCATGTCTATGCTTGGGATGTCTATCCCGTGATTATTTTTGGGATGTCTATCCCTGGGTTCGTATTTTTGGGATGTCGATCCCTGGGTTCTCTGGATTTGGTCTGGCACCCGGAATGTGTTGATAACCAGGTCTGACCTCTAGCTTATCCGTGACGGGGCCCGGAAAGATAAAATTGGAAAATTGGATTTTATTTGAGTCTTTTTGTTCTTGGACCGGTTTTGGGTCGAGTCTTTGTTTTGGTGTGTTTGGCTGTTTAGCCTGTGTCTGACTTGAGTAGTTATAGTGTGCATATTGATTGTCTTTCCTTCGTCGGTGAGCACTCCGGACTCACCCCTCACCTGCGGACTTTCATCCCGTAGGATGGATTATCTGTGGTACAGGATTGGTGCATTCCAGACAGGCTGCGGCGTTATCCGTTGGACAGGGCTAGGATCCATAGTTTGCATCAGTGTCGCATACAGTGTTTTGTGAGTTGTTAAGTCTTCCGCTGTGCGTTGTTTTTACTATTGTCGGGCCATTGGGCCGGGTTGAGTTATTACTGTTGTTTTTATTTTGGGCTGTTGAGCCCGTGTTCCTGATATATACACTGTATGCTGGGCTGGTTTTGGTTGGGTCGTCACAGTTCCGGCACGTGTTTACTGTGTATGGTAAATACGGGTCGGGGCGTTTCATTAAATCTCAAATTTTAAATTCTTAAATACTAGATTATGAATTCTAAAACCTTGTATACTATACCAAAATTCATTAATCCTAAACCTTAAAATCTTAATCCTTAACTTTAAATCATAAACCTCAAACCGTAAATCTTGAACCCTAAAATATGAATCTTAAACTTTAAATCCTAAACCCTAAACTATAAAATCATAAATTCTTTGAATTGACAAGGGCAATTGCTTCTCACTGAAGAGTGAGTAATTGTTCCACAAGATCAATAAGAAATTTAATTATAAGTGAACTAGAATTACTCTTGTAGTGTTTTAATATATACATATGGATCTGATTTAAGCCTCTTTTAATTTTCTTCTTGGCAGATCGTGTGTTTCTGAAAAAACGGACTTGGTTCTGTGGAACGAGCAATTGGTGATGTTGCAAAAAAGTTTCTGGAAAGCAGGCCTAAGCCTTGAGAATTTAAGTTTCTAAAATAAATACTAATGCACTAGTATGGGGTTGAAGTCCCACCTTCAATATCGACTAGTATGAAAATGTTTGAAAAATAAATAATGGATAAAATATATGGCAAATATGTTTGTGAAGGAAGAGAATATTTGTATTTGTAGGATTTTTTTTTTTTTGGTTTTTTAAACATGGGGAACGAAATTCAGATATACAGTGACATTTTGGCAAAAAAATTACTGTGACATGTTAGAAAAACTGGTTTTATTTTTTTTAAGAAAACTATTACTGGCTTATTTAATTATTTACATAGTTCAATTGCTTTTATAAACTCCATAAATAATGGGTTGGGATTGACCTGCAAAGTCATATTACTCTGTACTATGACTATCCATTAAGGGCGAAATTATCACCTGGAAAATGCGGCTTTGCTAATGTTTTCACATCTTCCCTTCCTCTTGTTTCATTACTTTGACTTTTGACTTTTTCTTCTCAATATTTTTATTTATGAGACGGTGCCAGTGAGAAGCTACGGTGGACGTATATAATACGAAAATATCTGCGTAAGCGTCACAGATGATGCATCCTTTGGATTAAAAAAGAAACAATTATGAGATTAACCCATTGACCCAACAAAAAAAAAAAAAAGAGATGGTTTCTTATTCTTCCAGCGAGTATTCCGGAGGTAAGCTCATTTGAGCAGCCATGTTTGTATGTATCTTTATGTTATGAATAGGTCTTTGAAGCCACGCTATCTGGTCAGCCTGCAAGCAACTTAATGATTATAATTTATGTCACACGAAAGGTTTTGTAATATGATTGCATAATATGTTTTTCCGCCACGAATATCTGAACCTCATTTTGAAGTCAATCAAGTTGGGGTAGTTTTATATATTCAGAAAAAGGGCTATTGTTATTAATTTGCATTCCTTTCTTGAATGAGTTGAACCTGCTGCCTTGTCTTGATTGAACAATTTTTTCCCTTCTTAGTGATGATTTCTGGTTGTAATCACTTAATTAGTTTTAAATGTCATATAAGGTTTTGACTTTTCCTTTTTGAGCAGATAGAGGTGTTGACTTTGATGGAGATAGGCATGCCAGCTTGGTATGTTTTCCGCAATTTCAAGTCATATTATTCCTTTGGAAAGAATCTTCTTCTAGTTTAAAATTAGAGCTGGTTTTTCAAAATTCTTGCGTCAAGGCATAAACAAGAACACAGAAGTGCATATATAAAGCGTAAAAATGCAAGGAAACCTGCCAGTAGTAGTACTTTTGGTTGATGCTTCTTTTCTATCTTGTTCCAATGGCCAAATCATTCCACAACATTGCCACTGTGTTTCTGTTGTTCTTGCTCCTTATATTTCTGCCCTATGGCAATTCTACCAATTTCAAGTTACCTCGTTTTAACGTTCAATCAACAGACATGCTCTATCAGGGTGATGCTGCACCTAATGCTGGCACCATAGAACTGATTAGCAATGTGAATTACCTGTGCCGTGTTGGGTGGGCTACTTTTGCTAATACCATCCAGCTCTGGGACTCCGCTTCAGGAAAGTTTTCTGACTTCGCAACCCACTTCTCCTTCACAATTGATACCCTAGATCGTCCCATTTATGGCCATGGGATTACATTCTTCCTTGCTCCTGCTGGAGCTCAGATCCCACCGAACTCCGCGGGTGGATTCTTAGGCCTGTTTAACACCACCACAAGGGACTCATCCCAGAATCACATTGTGATGGTGGAGTTTGATACATTTCCAAATCCTGAATGGGACCCTGCTGTTGAACATGTAGGGATCAACATCAACTCCGTTGCTTCAAGTGTGTACACTCCATGGAATGCCAGCCTCCACAGCGGGGATACGGCTGATGCATGGATCACCTACGATTCTGCTTCAAAGAATTTGAGTGTGTCCTGGACTTTCCAGAAGACCTTAAGTCCACTAGAGAAGACCAGTCTATCCTATGTGATTGATCTCAAGGCGATCTTGCCTGAGTGGGTTACTGTAGGATTTACAGCTGCCACTGGTCAGTATGGAGCACGACATATCCTTAAATCTTGGGAGTTCAGTTCAAGTTAGTTTGGGTGTAAAGGAGTGAAAAGGGTCATAATGCAGACCGCAGAAGAAATAATAATTGGTGTTTCTGTTGCGTAGCGATGGAAATGTCAGGAATCAGGATTGATCAAATTAAATTGCGTTCAGATTGTTGTTTTATGGCGTAATGAATTGTTTAGTGTCAGTCAATATTGTAATCTGTAAGACTTGGGAAGCTGAATGTTTAGCTAATTTCACCAAGACAAATAATCATATGCAGTAGGCTGAATAATCGCAGCAACTGTAGTTTGTCGTTGACCGTTAAGCGAGGGTTTGTTGTGTGCCGTCAGATTGATAGAAAGAAAATTTGATTGAAAATTTAAAGTTTTCTCCGAATCAAAACCATCCCTCTTTTTTTTTTTTTTTTTTTGAGCATTCAAACATCAACTTTCTTTCACTGAAAGGAGGGAGATTTCCCTCTCTATGACGTTACAAAAAGACCTGGGCATATTGTGTTCATCCATGTTCAAAAGACACTGTGTGGAAGCAAGTCTAGCTAAACAATCAGCTGCACAGTTTGAGGCCCTATAGACGTGTTTGACAAAAAGATTAGGAATTAAAGAAAGTAATCTCCTAATTTCAAAACCCAAGGACTCTTTCTCCCAAGGGGCTTGATAAGTCTCCTCATTGCTGTTAATAATCGCCTCCACCAAAATAAGAGACTCAGATCTTACAATAGCTCTATCCAAACCATGATAAGTGGCTATTTCCATTCGTATCCGGGCACTCCAAGCATCTGCACCTAAGGCAGAGCTGCACCTTCTCCTTGCCATATATAGCACTCTTTGTTCTTCACTATCTTCCTCCTTCTGAGGTTCTCTAGAGAAGGTATTGAATTTTTCAATGCCTTCCAGAGAAAGGACTTTACTCTAGGAGTCACCACCAAACTCCACGGCCTCTTCCAGTTCACTTGTGTTCTCTCTAACCTCTCTCTCCTCTTTCATTCGCCATCCTGAGTTTGTCCGCACTCAGAATTCCATATCCACCCTTGACTGTGTACTCGCCCTTTTTGTTCCAATGCCATATTAGTCGATCATCGTTTGGCCTTTGGTTTAATGGAATCTGCAAAATTGTGTTCACCTCCTCTATCGTAAACAGGGACCACAGCATATCTTTCATTCCATCTATTCCTGCCTGTCTTGTCTCATCAATTGCTTAACCCAAATCACCTCACAACCTTCTGGCCTTCTAGAACCAATTCTAAAGGACTGGTTGCTAGGACCCATGCATGCTCCCAGATTTTCACCTTGGATCCTCATTCACCTGCCATCTCATACCCATCAAAAGAATAGGCTTGTACTCGAACAAGCTCCTCCACGCCCAGGAGGGCGAGCCACATAGTGAACACTCACTAAACCCAACAACAGGAAAAATAAATCCCTTTCAAGACCTGAGCCCCATAGCTGGTTTGGATTGCAAGCTAACCGCCATGCTTGCTTTCTGAGCAGTGAGCAAGGCCTTGTTGAACCACTCTAAATCCTTAAAGTCCATCCCTCCCAATCCTTTACGTAGGGTCAAAAGATTCCACTTCACCCAATGTATAACTTCATCTTCGACCACACCAAATTCTTCGAATTTTCTTGTTCACCTCCTTGATAAAACGTTTCGGCAACATAAATCATGACATATATATTGACATGGCATAGCTTGGGATTGCAGCTATCACAGATTTAATAAGTATTTCTTTCCTTGATAATTCTGTTTCCGTGGCATGTGTTTTCTAGTCCACTCTTTTGAGTAAGTTATCTAATAATAGCATCCAGCATAGACCTTCCCCACTCCATCGGCAGATCCAAATAGAACTCCAGTGTATCTGCTTGTCTCATATCTATCAAGACTGGCTGCTATTTCCTTACTAGCCACTTCAGGTGTGTTCTTGCTAAATACAACACTGGACCAGAGGTGATTTGTGCTTGAGATGTAATACTATCCAAGCCATCAACGCTAGAACACAGTTCTCAAATCTTAACTAGTTTGTAGTCCGTGTAACACACGGGTTTGCACCCCGGGCAGTGGCTGACGCACGCAGGAAAGTATTTTTGGGAGGCAAAAAAAGATAAAGTGAACCCAAATTTAATTTCTAACCTCTAACTACCACTAAGATAACTACCACCAAGATAAGGACCATTTTATACAAATATATATACTAAAAATAGCTCATGATAAAAATTTTGGGAGGGCCATGGCATCCACCAGCCCCTCTTATGTCCGTCTCCCTTGTGTTTGCCACTGACCCGAGTGAATTGGTTTTAATATCTATCGATATTTCCTTTACCATTAATATTAATTGTTTTTAGTGTGTTAGTTCTGTGTGTATTTTTAGGCATCCACATTTAATACTGGATTCCTTTTGTTTTGTTTTCCTTTTCAAATAAAAAAATCTAATTTATTTTAATAATCTAATATTTTTTAAATTATTCTGATAAATATATTTGAGTTCAGCAAAAATATAAATTTTAGAATTATTTTTAATTATAATATATTTTTTTCATTTGTTCACTTGTATAAGAATATGTAAGAATATTTTTTATAAAAAACAATTGTGATGATAAATTTTACATAATCTTCATATAAATTTTTTAATGAACTACATTATTTCTCTAATTTATTTCTATAAGACCTTTAAGTCCATAAATTTAATTAATTTTATAAATAGGTTATATTATACAAATTTGTACAAAAATATATTATTTTTAGATATCCATATTATTTATTTTTTTTACCTTCTTATTCATAAATTTTGATTTTCAAGGTAGTGCACTGTATGATTCTATATACTACCTTTACGTATAATAATATTTTCATAATTTTTTTATTCATTTGTATTTTTAAATTTTAGAATTTATTTTTTGTTTGAAAAATTTTATAATATGAAATTTTCATAATTTTTTTAATAATGATCCACTTTCAAGATTTATATTAATTCTTTATCCCTTTTTATTTCATTTCAAATATTTTTTATTTTAGTAACCAAAGTAGTGTTATATTTTATTTAATTTGAAAACATCATTACATGAGTACAATATTCAAATTACTTATTCTTTGAACACCATTATTTATATAAATTTTGTAGTTATCTATAATATATATAAAAACATGAAGACAACGAAACAGTCACAAGTACAAAAATAACCTTACTTAGTATTAATATAAAAAACAAAAACGACATGTCATATAATAATGAATGATAAATAGTTTCTCTATATTTATACTATATAACACGAGCCAGAAAAATCAACAAATTAATATAATTATCCTTAATATATATATATGTAAATACAATACAAAAATTATAACAAAAACAAAATCTACTAGCATGTGCATGCGATACTAAAATAATATGAGTAGCATATTCAATTTTTTTGTTTTCCTTGAGAACTCCTACAACTCCTATATTTATTTCTACTAAAAAACTAAATCTAAATAAAATATATTTATTTACATCATTATACATAAGAACCTATTTCTATTCGTTATAAAGTGGGGTTACGAATAAAATATATTTATCTACATTATACATAAGAACCTATTTTTATTCGTTATAAAGCATGGTGACAACAATCTATAATCACACCCAATGCATTCGAGCTAAGGTTGCAGATAACGATTTAACCCATAACCCCTTGATTTTGGTGCTTGAACAACGCCATAAGCTATTGATTGGTTTTTTAGCCAAACCGAACCTCTTGATTTAAGTAACACATTGAACTCTAAATTCATTGATTTTATTTTTTTCAAAATTAATAAACTCAACCTCATAATCCATTGATATTTTTCCTTAGTGCTTTGACTACTTTGATTGGTTTAATTAAAGGAAGGTTGAGAGGCTAATGTTATGGTGCATGAATGAATTGATATGGAGAAGAATGGGCTATTCAAAAGTTGAATGTCATTCATGAATGAAAAAATGGAGAAAGATAGACTAGAAATTGTTGTTATTAGGTTTATTAAATAGAATATTGATTTTCGTAAAAACATTTTCAAGCCTAAATAGTTGTGTCTATTCATTGTCTCCATCATTGATAATGTAAGGAAATCATTTAGCTTCACGAAAGACAATTTAATTTTTTAAACCATGGAGCTAGTGAGTTGTTATTGGAATACTGTTTATAAAACTGTGTAAATCTATTCATTTATCTCAAACCTTTAATAGGTTATTAAATTAATTAAAAAATTCTTAAGTTTTTTTCAATTACTAACATATGCAATGCAAATAGATAATGATTGAAAAGCAATAAACTAAGACAAATCCATCTTAGCGTGTTCAAAAGAAAAAATACATCATATAATATCACTTGTTATAGTATAACAGGAGAGAAAATGTCAAAAAGTATTTTCGAGGAATATTTGGATTTAAAACAACCAAATTTTGTTACACTAGTAATTGCACAATATAAAGACATTAAACCCAACATCACATTCGCAAAGATTCTCACGCAGGCTATTAAATGGATTAGTATTAAATGGATTAGTATGTAGCTCTCCAACTAACATATTCTTACAAAACCAAAATTAGTGTTGCCAAAGACCAAAAGTCATCATGGGCCCCATCACGATAAAGTCTCCGTGTATTTCAAAATCCAATGCTATATAACAAGAACCTACCACTCGTACCACCATATCAATCCCATAACAAATTCAAGAAGATCAACTATAATAGTCATTTCACAATGAGACGAGGGTCGCGCATTTTTGGTGTTTTCCTTCCCCTCCTCCTGCTCTCTCTCTATTTGGCAGCACTAATGGTGGAGGCTACACTTTTCGGGGTTGGGAGCCCATAAAGGATCAGGAAGACCCACACGTGAAGAAAATAGCAGAATATGCGGTGAGCGAGCATAGTAGGCTGAAGAACGCCAAGTTGAAGCTGGATAAAGTCATAAAATGGGAGACTCAAGTGGCTTCAAGCGTCAATTACCGCCTCATGTTGGCTGTGGAGGAGGAGGTAACGAGTACCAAACAGTACTCAATTGTTGTTGAGGAGGATAAGAAAAAGCATCTAAAATCATTTAAGCATGTGGTTTATTAATCATAGGGCTGTGTGATTAATTATTTGTGTTTGGTGCTTGTGATTATGTTTTGGTACTAATATGTATGCTGTGAAAATCTTGAATTTCATCCTTATGTTTCATCGAGAGCTTGTTGCTCCAGCAAAATCTTAATTTTTTTTTTTTGTGCTTTCGCATTGGTTTTCTAGGCCAACCCACCTTTAAGGGATAACAACAGGCCACCTTTCGCACTTGCCAAAATTCTGATTTCTTACCCACCTAAATGACTAACATGGATAATACAAGCTTTTCTTTTCCTTTATTTTAATTTCCATTTGTGAGAGGAATTAAATTATTTCTAAAGTATATAATTTTAGTCCTTTTCTAATTGTGAACACCCAAATTTAGCCCATGCTTTATTCTACTATTTTGAATTATAAATTTGTTTATGTCTTTAATTGATGAGATGATTTGCTTGATGGCATTAATATGTTTGTGATTTAACATAATGAAGTAAGAGTATTTTATTTGCTTATTTCTTTTATTTATTTTTGGCCTTTTATTATTTGATTAATTTTGGGTTAGAAATAGGTATTGGGTTTGGGTTGATAAAATATGGATCCTCCAAAGATAATAGCCCATTTAAACACATGGCCTGCAACTGATTTTAATCCTAATTTTCGTGAAAATTTGGATTTAATTATATATTTTGCCTATTTTGTGTTTTTATGGAAGTTTTAATTCAAAAAGGAATAATTTAATGTGTAATTGATAAAGAGGAAAAGTAATGGAGTAGGAGACAAGTTTAGGGTATTTTCTGGGTCAGGGCACTAGAAGGCGTGGAAACCAACTAGGAATCAGATTGGAGGAGAAAAAGTAAGAAAAAAGGAAAAACTGCACATTCGGTGGCGGACATGGAGACATGATCGCCACCACCGGCGGACAAGGAGGGATGACCGCCGGCGGACAAGGAGGGATGACCGCCGACCCCTGACGGTCGTTCCTTCCAGAATCTTCTTTTTGCCTCTTTTTCGTAATCCTAGCCCACAACCGTCAGATTTAGGGGTTCAATCTCGACCCTTAGATTAATAGGACGACCCCTTACCCCCTGAACACTATAAATAGGCCCCCCCATTATATACAATAGGGACACCTATTAGAATTATTCTCTACACACCCATAAGCTTAGAGTGCTTAGAGAAACCTTTGTTCTTTGAGTACATGAGGCATTGGAGGAGCTGATTTTCTGGAGAAATTTCATGGAAAGGAGTAGCAACAACCCAGTAGTAAGAGGAGAGCAAGAGAGTTACAAGAAGGAGGCCAATTGGAGCAAATCGTTGGAGAAAATAGCACAAACCCGAGAAGAGCTTTCTTCCCTGCGCAGCCTAAGGAAAATCGCGATGTATCGAGCTACAGACGTCGGATTGCTGCGATCTTGGTGTCTCTGGAAAGCTAACAGAGAGATTTATGACTTTTTTGTTGACACCATACGCTGATTTGGCCTCCTTTGGTACCCATTTTTTATTGAAGTCGAGTTAACATTCTGTTGAGAAGCGGAAAGCTAACGGGAGAGAGAGGAGGGCTTCAGGAGGTAACCCTAACCCCTTACTTCGATTTTTATTGCTATTTTGTTACTGTGATGCTGTTGATGATGAGGTTTTAATTTTTTTGTAAGTCCATGTTTAAGTTACGTGGCTTTGACCCCAGTCACTCGGGTACGTAGGTAGTCTCGGTCTGAAAACGGGATTAAAGCCAAATTGTGTGTTCCTTTTCCAGTTATGCTATCATGATGCCATTGCTATGTTGTGTGTTATATGGATGTTGTGATATTGCTGTGATGCTAATATTGCAACTGTGATATCGATGTCGTTGTGATAATGTTGATGTTGTGATTATAATGTTGATATTACTGTGATATCGTCAAGGTGTGAGTTATGTTGTTGCGATATTGCAAAAATGTTGATGTTGTGATTGCGATATTAATGTTATGGTTTCGATGTCTATGTCGCTGTAGTAATATTAATGTTGTTGTGATATTGCTGCATCGTTTTCCATATTGTGTGTGTTGTTGTGATGCCATGTAAGAACTACGTGAGCTTTGAATCCGGTCGTCGGAGTACGTAGGTGGATTCTAGCGGTGAAATCTCAAGCTCAATTATATGTTTATTTTCTGCTTTGTTTTTGTCTTCGTTCTTTTTGCTTTGTTGTTGTGTTGCTTGTGCATAAGGCATGCAGAGATCTTCAATTGCACATGATTTCGCCCCAATGCGGATGGATGCCTAACACCTTCCCATCTGTGACGAACCCCCGAATCCTACATCTTTGGAACGCTACGACCAGTTGCTGTGGGTAATGGATGTCAAGGTTTTCCCCTGAATTTTGTCCTCAATAAAATTCGAGTGGCGACTCCTTTGATGTAGTGAGGGATCAAATTAATTTTTGGTCGGGTCCTCATACTAACAACATCTAGGTACCTCAATTTATAAAATATTAGGAAGATTTAGGCATGAAAACTTTGTAACTTATGATTTCTCCGGTTTTGTTTTTACTTCTTCCTATTTCAACTTTATCTTATTGGGACTACTACATTTAAATAGTTTATTTTTTTTTCCGTTTATGAATTAATTTTTTGAATTCTTTTTGGCTACTTAATACATTTTAGTAGCTTTGTATGGTCCGATTCATTAATACATAACTTGGCTTTACTAATAGTGACATTAATGTGGTCGCTTGGATTACTTAGCATTGATTTTAAATTTGGAAATTTTCATCATCTTCATTATGTACTTTTTTGCAAGTTACCTCGTATTTTGGGGTATTATGACATGTGTGCATAGTTTTTGTTTTTTCCTAATTAGTTTCTTAATTACTTTTTTTGATAAAGGAGCATTCTTGATTCATATTGTAACAGCCCAGGTAAAAATTTCATTTTTACCGGGACTGTTTAAGTTAATGTACAGTAATTTACCATTGATTTTTAATCTTGGGTAATTAAATTATGGTAAATCGAGTATTGGATTCTGAAACCGAGCCTTGTCCTATGTTCGGGATTTTTCTGCGGATTTTACGGACCGAAGTTAGGATTTTCCGGGTCCGGGAATCTTCGGAAAAAGCCGGGTTTATTCTCGAATTATCGGACCAGAAATAAGATAAGTGGGTATACCGGATATTTCTGGTCCAGGTGGGCCATACTTCACATGCAGCATAGTAACTGCATAATTGAAGTTCAATTATTCAGCCGCCAATTCCTATTCAGCCTGTGAACTACCTATTCCACTTGTGATTAACCAGTAATTTGCACGCCAATTTAAACTACAATTCTTCTGCCTCACCTTGCATACCATCTTCTTCCCCTGCAACCTACTGCTACACATTTCTCTTCCTGCGACTAAACCAGAAAAAAAAAAAGAAAAGAAAGAAAGAAGAGGAAAAAAAAAATAATACAACACACACTAAACACACCCAAGTCGCCACGTCACCACCCTTCTTCCTTCTTTTTTTTCTTTTTTCTTCTTTTTCCCTTCCACCGTGACCACCGTGAGCCGCCACCACCATAAGACGCCGCCTCCTCCTTCTTCCTTTGCCGGTTTCCCTTCGCACCTCTGCCGGTTACCGCCGCCATCGACGTCGTCATCGGGCCGAGTCCTCCACCACGCAACCTCCACCAACACGCCTACAGACCGACGAGCCGCCACACCCGCCTTCGTCTTGGAGCACGCCCCGACAAGCCCCACCGGACCTGCCTTCCCCTCCTGCCGTGGTGTTGCGCTGCCCTGCTAGATCGCCTCCTCGCGCCGCTCGCCCGTCGCCACTCGTCGCCGGCCGCCTGCAAGGTGAGTTGGGGTTGAAGAAGCAACCCGGATGTGTGACAAGGGTCGCGGGTCTGACCCGAGTAGGTGTGGGTCGCGGGTCGTGAGTACGGGTTTGGGTATGGGCTGATTTGTTTGGGTTAAATCGGATGGGCTTGGGCTTTAGGCTTAGTGTTGGGCTTAGGGTGGTTGGATTGAGTTTAGGCTTTGGGCTTGGAACTTGGACTTAGGCCCAGCCCGAGACTAAAAAAAAAGAAAAGGGGAAATAAAATCTGAAATAAAATTAAAAGGAAGGAAAAATAGAAATAAGGTATATATTTTAGGGAAATAATTCTGGGGAAAATATAGAAATAATCTAAATACTCAGATTTATTGTGGAAAAATAATTATTTTGATGAAATTAATTTTGGAAAAGATATTACATGGTATATAACATATGGAAAGAAAATAATAATTCGTAGAAACAATATTTTGGAAAGTACATACCTAGGAATAATTTTGGAAAGGGTATTATCAAGGTAGTAAATACCGGAATAGTACCCGGGTATAGGAAAAAGTATAGGAGGGTATTTTTGACACTTGAAATAAATGGTGAATGATGATAATGGAGAAATAATCCGGGAGAGTAACCGAGCCGAGGTTATATTTAATTTACGGTATACAGTATTAGAATAACATTTGCATACCATCTTATATGTGCATATTATTTGATTGATATAGGAGTTGATAACGAACAATTTGCTGAGGAACCGGACTTGGAACTTGCTGAGCAATTTCATAATTGATATCGGCTAAGGTGAGGATGGATTTCCTTCAATATGTGCCTTATTACTCGGTTTTATGTTTGATGGTTGTGCATTGTCGTTTGCTGCTTTTGCTGTGTTATGGCTCGGGATGTTTATCCCGGTGTCTTGTTTGGTATTTTTGGGATGTTTATCCCTGTGTTGATTTTCTGTGTTTTCTTTTGGATTAAGTATAAAGGATTACTTAATGAATTGTGATGAGGATGTCGATCCTCGGTATCCTGGTTAGGGATGTCGATCCCTGAGTTTTGGTTTTGATAATGATGATATAATTGTCACGTGGTAAGTAGAGGTACGACCGGATGGTTTGTGACTGTTTTGTGGTGCCATGATCTGGGTTACTTGTGATGGGCATGTTGATGCCGGTTTGATTGGGATGTTGATCCCTGAGTTTGATGTTGGGATGTTGATCCCGGGTTCTTTTTGATCTGGCACCAGGAACAGGTTGATAACCTGGTACGACCCTAGCTTATCCGTGACGGGGCCCGGAAAGATAAAAATTGGATAATTGGTTTTATTTGAGTCTTTGGGTCGGTTTTCACTTATTTTTGGACCTTGAGTATTTTAGTGTCCATATTGATCGTCTTTCCATTGTCGTGAGCACTTCGGACTCACCCCTCGCCTGCGGGGTTTCATCCCGTAGGTTAAGTTGTTTCCGTAGTTCAGGTACGACGTCCGATGGCTGCTGTTCTTCTTCTCCACCTGACTCCGGATCCATACCACCGTTGCATGTGCATAAGTCTTCCGCTGCTATTCTATTGCTTATATCGCTGTATTGCTGATTTCCTGTGATATGTATATTACTGATACTATCTGCTGCTGCTGAGAGCACCGTGTTGGGTTTGAATAATGGTCCCCGAGTGTGGGTGACAGTTGTATTGATAGTTGATATTGTATGATATTTGCACGTTGCACTGTCTGTTCTATCATTATGAATAGTTTCGGCACGTGTTTACTGTGTTACGGTAAATACGGGTCGGGGCGCTTCAGTTTGGTAGCGGAGCGGGCAGTAGGTCCTTGGGTGTTGCTGTGATTATTTGTGCATAGTCTGTCATGAGTTAGTATAATATGCATGCATATACATTCTCATATAAGGTACGAATGGATCCGGTTGGAGAGAATCAGCATGCTGAAAGTGACCTAGATGCCGAGGTTATAGCAGGTACTTTTACAGTCTTTGGTAGTACTGCTTGTACTTTGATAGACTCTAGTGCTACGTATTCTTTGTCGCGCAAAGTTTTGCAATACTACATAACTGTACGGGTGAGAGTTTAGCTTGTCCAATGAGAGTTAGGTTACCTGCGGGTATAGTGGTCAGATTAACCCACATGTGCAGAGATGTTTCGCTTTCATATGATGGCGAGATTTTTCTTGCACGGTTGATCGTGATGAACATGGGAGGTTTTGATATCATATTGGGGATGGATTGGTTGTCCAAGTACAGTGCTATGGTGAACTGTCGCACCAAGGAAGTGTTGTTGACTTCTGAAGGTGGACATAAGATTTTGCTGACAGGTATTGGGAGAGCTGCTACCACATGTAGTATCTCTGCTAATCAAGATGTTGGGATACAGCCATTGGGTTCAGATGCTTTATTGACCCATGCCAAGGGAGAAGAAGTTCAGACTCCGATTTAGGGAGACATCATGGTTGTGAAGGAGTTTCTTGATGCTCTCCCAGATGATTTGCCAAGATTGCCACCTGACAGAGAAGTGGAGTACACCATCGATTTGATGCCAGGAGTGACACCTATCTCGATGGCACCATATCGGATGGCACCAACAGAACTTCAGGAGTTGAAGAAACAGTTGGATGAGCTGTTAGAGAAAGGTTTCATCAGACCTAGCATTTCACCTTGGGGATCACCAGTCCTCTTTGTGAAGAAGAAGGATGGTAGTTTGCGCATGTGTGTGGACTACCGACAGCTGAACAAGGTGACAGTGAAGAATAAGTATCCGCTTCCCAGAATTGATGATCTTTTTGATCAGTTACAGGGAGCTACTGTATTTTCTAAGATTGATCTTCGATCTGGTTACCATCAGGTCAAGATTGCAGAGAAGGACATACCGAAGACAGCTTTCCGCACTCGGTATGGTCACTTTGAGTTCACAGTGGTTCCTTTTGGCTTGACCAATGCACCAGCAGTTTTCATGTGCTTGATGCACTTGGTCTTGAACGAGTTCTTGGATAAGTTTGTTGTAGTCTTCATCGACGATATTCTGATATACTCCAAGAACCGAGAAGAACATGAAGAGCACCTGAGAGTAGTGCTTCAGAGGTTGCGAGAGAAGGAGTTGTATGCTAAGTTTAGCAAATGTGAGTTCTGGCTTGAAGAAGTTGCATTCCTTGGACATGTTGTATCCGGGGATGGGATTAAGGTTGATCCTGCCAAAGTAAAAGCTGTTTTGGAGTGGGAACCGCCTAAGACGGTACCAGAAGTCAGGAGTTTTCTTGGCCTTGCAGGATATTACCGAAGATTCATCGAGGGTTTCTCTTTGATAGCTAGTCCCATGACCAAGCTGTTAAAGAAAGACCAAGCCTTTGTATGGAGTGATGCCTGCCAGAAGAGTTTTGATGAACTGAAGAAGAAGCTGACAACAGCACCAGTCTTGACAGTACCTAAGCCAGGAGTGGAGTACGTGCTGTTCTGCGATGCTTCAGGTCTTGGTTTGGGAGCTGTTTTGATGCAAGAAGGCCGAGTAATAGCCTATGCTTCGAGACAGTTGAGGCCACACGAGAAGAACTATCCGACACATGACTTGGAGATGGCCGCAGTGATTCTTGCATTGAAGATCTGGCGACATTATCTGTTTGGAGAGAGATGCCGGATTTTCACAGATCACAAGAGTCTCAAGTACATCATGACTCAGAAAGAGCTTAACCTGCGACAAAGACGTTGGGTTGAGTTACTGAATGATTATGATTGTACCATTGAGTATCATCCTGGAAAAGCTAATGTTGTAGCAGATGCTTTGAGTCGGAGACAACCAGAAGATGCTTCCACGACCTACTCGATGTCCTCACTCATCGAGTTAAGGAAGATGGGAGTTGATTTGTCAGTGGATGAGACAGGAGCTTTGTTGACACATATTGAAGTCAAGTCTAACCTGAGAGGCTGGATTGTGGAGTTACAAGATGGAGATCCCGACCTGATCAAGCTGAAGGAAGCAGTCCGTAGTGGAAAGGAAGATAAGTTCCACATAGCGGAGGATAGTGCATTGATGCTGGGAAAGCGTCTATGTGTACCCAATGTTGGTGATCTGCGTAGTCAGATTCTAGAAGAAGGACATATGACGCCGTATGCTATGCATCCCGGAAGCACCAAGATGTACCAGAATTTGAGAAGTCATTTTTGGTGGCCACGCATGAAGAAGGATGTAGCCGAGTATGTGGCTAAGTGTATCACATGCCAGCAAGTGAAAGCTGAGCATCAGGCTCCAGCTGGGAAAATGAGATCTTTGTCAGTGCCAGAGTGGAAGTGGGAGATGATTACCATGGATTTTGTGGTCGGATTACCGTTGACCCGGAGACAGCATGATGCCATCTGGGTTATCGTTGATCGACTTACAAAATCAGCCCATTTTCTTCCCATTCGACAGACAGACACTTTGGATAAATTGGCGAAGCAATATGTTGCAGAGATTGTGAGACTACATGGGATTCCTAAGTCCATAGTCTCAGACAGAGATCCGAGATTCACATCACGGTTCTGGAAGAGTCTGCAAACAGCTTTGGGAACGAAGCTGAGTTTTAGTACTGCATTCCATCCTCAGACCGATGGACAGTCGGAGAGGACTATTCAGACACTGGAAGATATGCTAAGGGCTTGTGCTCTTAACTTCAGTGGGAGTTGGGATCAGTACCTACCTTTGGCGGAGTTTGCCTATAACAACAGTTATCATTCCAGTATTGGCATGCCTCCGTTTGAAGCTCTTTACGGAAGGAAGTGCCGAAGTCCAGTTTGCTGGGATGAAGAAGGTCTCCGTTTGATCGTTGGTCCAGATTTGGTTAAGCAGACTGTTGACAAGATTCAGACAGTTAAGCAGAGTATGAGAGCAGCACAGGACCGACAGAAGAGCTATGCCGATAAGCATCGTCGAGAGATGGAGTACCAAGTGGGAGAACGAGTTTTCCTCCGAGTTGCACCTTGGAAGGGTGTAATCAGATTCGGAAAAAGAGGGAAGCTGAGTCCTAGGTACATTGGACCGTATGAGATTGTGGAAAGGATTGGACCCCTGGCGTACAGATTATCCTTGCCAGAGGAGTTGTCACGGATTCATGACGTGTTCCATGTTTCCATGTTGAGGAGGTACAGATCAGATCCGAGCCATGTGGTTACCACAGTAGATGTTGAGGTCGCAGAGGATCTGACATATACAGAGATGCCGGAGCAGATCCTTGCCCGAGAAGACAGACAGTTGAGGAGCAGAGTTATTCCGATGGTAAAGGTTAAGTGGAGCAAGCACTCTGCGAACGAGTCTACGTGGGAAGTTGAGGAGCATATGCGTTCTCAGTATCCGCATTTGTTCACAGCTTCGGAGTGAATTTCGGGGACGAAATTCTTTTAAGGTGGGTAGGCTGTAACAGCCCAGGTAAAAATTTCATTTTTACCGGGACTGTTTAAGTTAATGTACAGTAATTTACCATTGATTTTTAATCTTGGGTAATTAAATTATGGTAAATCGAGTATTGGATTCTGAAACCGAGCCTTGTCCTATGTTCGGGATTTTTCTGCGGATTTTACGGACCGAAGTTAGGATTTTTCCGGGTCCGGGAATCTTCGGAAAAAGCCGGGTTTATTCTCGAATTATCGGACCAGAAATAAGATAAGTGGGTATACCGGATATTTCTGGTCCAGGTGGGCCATACTTCACATGCAGCATAGTAACTGCATAATTGAAGTTCAATTATTCAGCCGCCAATTCCTATTCAGCCTGTGAACTACCTATTCCACTTGTGATTAACCAGTAATTTGCACGCCAATTTAAACTACAATTCTTTTGCCTCACCTTGCATACCATCTTCTTCCCCTGCAACCTACTGCTACACATTTCTCTTCCTGCGACTAAACCAGAAAAAAAAAAAGAAAAGAAAGAAAGAAGAGGAAAAAAAAAATAATACAACACACACTAAACACACCCAAGTCGCCACGTCACCACCCTTCTTCCTTCTTTTTTTTCTTTTTTCTTCTTTTTCCCTTCCACCGTGACCACCGTGAGCCGCCACCACCATAAGACGCCGCCTCCTCCTTCTTCCTTTGCCGGTTTCCCTTCGCACCTCTGCCGGTTACCGCCGCCATCGACGTCGTCATCGGGCCGAGTCCTCCACCACGCAACCTCCACCAACACGCCTACAGACCGACGAGCCGCCACACCCGCCTTCGTCTTGGAGCACGCCCCGACAAGCCCCACCGGACCTGCCTTCCCCTCCTGCCGTGGTGTTGCGCTGCCCTGCTAGATCGCCTCCTCGCGCCACTCGCCCGTCGCCACTCGTCGCCGGCCGCCTGCAAGGTGAGTTGGGGTTGAAGAAGCAACCCGGATGTGTGACAAGGGTCGCGGGTCTGACCCGAGTAGGTGTGGGTCGCGGGTCGTGAGTACGGGTTTGGGTATGGGCTGATTTGTTTGGGTTAAATCGGATGGGCTTGGGCTTTAGGCTTAGTGTTGGGCTTAGGGTGGTTGGATTGAGTTTAGGCTTTGGGCTTGGAACTTGGACTTAGGCCCAGCCCGAGACTAAAAAAAAAGAAAAGGGGAAATAAAATCTGAAATAAAATTAAAAGGAAGGAAAAATAGAAATAAGGTATATATTTTAGGGAAATAATTCTGGGGAAAATATAGAAATAATCTAAATACTCAGATTTATTGTGGAAAAATAATTATTTTGATGAAATTAATTTTGGAAAAGATATTACATGGTATATAACATATGGAAAGAAAATAATAATTCGTAGAAACAATATTTTGGAAAGTACATACCTAGGAATAATTTTGGAAAGGGTATTATCAAGGTAGTAAATACCGGAATAGTACCCGGGTATAGGAAAAAGTATAGGAGGGTATTTTTGACACTTGAAATAAATGGTGAATGATGATAATGGAGAAATAATCCGGGAGAGTAACCGAGCCGAGGTTATATTTAATTTACGGTATACAGTATTAGAATAACATTTGCATACCATCTTATATGTGCATATTATTTGATTGATATAGGAGTTGATAACGAACAATTTGCTGAGGAACCGGACTTGGAACTTGCTGAGCAATTTCATAATTGATATCGGCTAAGGTGAGGATGGATTTCCTTCAATATGTGCCTTATTACTCGGTTTTATGTTTGATGGTTGTGCATTGTCGTTTGCTGCTTTTGCTGTGTTATGGCTCGGGATGTTTATCCCGGTGTCTTGTTTGGTATTTTTGGGATGTTTATCCCTGTGTTGATTTTCTGTGTTTTCTTTTGGATTAAGTATAAAGGATTACTTAATGAATTGTGATGAGGATGTCGATCCTCGGTATCCTGGTTAGGGATGTCGATCCCTGAGTTTTGGTTTTGATAATGATGATATAATTGTCACGTGGTAAGTAGAGGTACGTGATAATTGGTTTTATTTGAGTCTTTGGGTCGGTTTTCACTTATTTTTGGACCTTGAGTATTTTAGTGTCCATATTGATCGTCTTTCCATTGTCGTGAGCACTTCGGACTCACCCCTCGCCTGCGGGGTTTCATCCCGTAGGTTAAGTTGTTTCCGTAGTTCAGGTACGACGTCCGATGGCTGCTGTTCTTCTTCTCCACTTGACTCCGGATCCATACCACCGTTGCATGTGCATAAGTCTTCCGTTGCTATTCTATTGCTTATATCGCTGTATTGCTGATTTCCTGTGATATGTATATTACTGATACTATCTGCTGCTGCTGAGAGCACCGTGTTGGGTTTGAATAATGGTCCCCGAGTGTGGGTGACAGTTGTATTGATATTTGATATTGTATGATATTTGCACGTTGCACTGTCTGTTCTATCATTATGAATAGTTTCGGCACGTGTTTACTGTGTTACGGTAAATA
Organism: Turnera subulata; assembly: GCA_028386065.3. NCBI lineage: Eukaryota > Viridiplantae > Streptophyta > Magnoliopsida > Malpighiales > Passifloraceae > Turnera > Turnera subulata. Next base: position 200,851 of record JAKUCV010004166.1, on the reverse strand, counting down.
CGGGTCGGGGCGCTTCACATATAAAGAAATCAAAAGATCTGATACATAATTGAAGATCTAATTGAACAAAAACTTGAGAAAAAGTTAACCTAAGAATTCTTCCCAACCTACTATAAAGAAACACACAACGAGAACTATATCCTTGAAAAGAGGATTTACAACAGCACTATGCTCTCGCGGGCGTCATAACCTTTATCGTCCATGCAACAACCACCAAGCCAGCAGGTGAAGGTGATGCATACTTGTGGGTTGAAATATCTCTTTGTTAGCGAATTTTTGCAGTAGACAAAGAATTGTTCTTGAAGTCAAATCTTCCTCCATCGCTTTTGGCTCCTATAGTCTTATTGGTATCACAAAAAACGGTGAAAAACTTTGACGGAGAAAACAAACCCACAAAAAGCAGGACTAAACACACTCAAAAGTGAGACAAAACTCACAAAAAGTGAGATTAAACCCACAAAGATTCAGAATAAAATAACAGAAACTAAAAAACTAAAAGTGAAAAAGCTAATTGGTGGGGGGCTTACCGCCGGAAATAGTGTCGTTGGCGGCAACCCCAATATCTAGATCTAGGATTTTTCTCAGAAAGAAAGCAAGAGAAAATAAAAACCCTTAGTTTATTAATTATTAAAGTCACACAATTAAGTAAAATTTTTTCTTATTGTTAAATTAAATAAGGATTTATTAAGAAAAACTTTTATTCACTAAAAAATTATTACATATATTAGTATGTTTACTTGAAGCATGTTATGATATTAAAATTTTTAATTAATTGAGTTGCACCATAAAATTCTTCTTGAAATTTATTATTTTCTTTATTCCAAAAGCAAATCGAGTGACCGAAAAGTATTTTTTAAGCGTGCAGTGGGTTTAATAAGATCAAGATGGAATTCGTCCAACCCATACAACGGGTATATTATCAGTTGGGCCTCTTGATAGAGTTGAACTGTAAATGCATGGCCATGCTCGGGTTATGTGATATGGTGATATCATTAGTATCCGCTTTACACAGTTAACTCGGGGATCAAGAAACTTAGATTAAACATATACGAGATTGACGTATTCCATGTCTCGTGTTTGATCTTGATAATGGGACGAAAGGACGATGACATGTTCCGAGGCATAATGAATCAGTACTGATCTTGTCGTTTGGGTAGCATTGATGTGTTGCTAGACACCGCTCATTGTTTATAATTTTAAAATGAGATTTTACAATTATTTCCAAACGTTACAAGTGCCTACAGGGTCACACACTTAGAACTTTTGATTCAAGCTGGTGGTTGAACCATAGTTGGACCGTGGTTCGACCAGGTGCTTGGACCATGATTGGACTGTGGTTGGATCGTGGTTGGACCAGGGTCGTTTTGGATTGCTTTGGTTCACTAATTGTCTGAATTATTGAACCATATTGATTCCATGTGATGTGTAATCCCACTAAGAGATAATGGAGACATGATTAGACAGAAGCCTAATATTGATGGGCCAAGGGTGTTGGCCATTGTCTCATGCTTTTGTTGAGTGGGATTAGTGTATGCATAATTAGATTATGCTTGTGAGTTCTTTGATTCTGGTTTTGAGACTTGAGTGAGACTTGAATTTTCAGATTACACCCCCCTTTCTTTGAGAAAGAAAGAAACACATCAAACACAAGTTCAAGCTCCAGGAAATCTGCAGCTAGCACTGCTGTTCTGGAGTGCTCGGGTTGGTAATCGTGAGATGATTTCCAGCTAGTTATCGACGGTTCGTGTGGATACCGTAGAGGAGCCGGATTTCTTGTCGGGTTCTTGCTGATTCTACACTAAAGTTGGGTGAAAGACCTCAACCAAGCATGGTACGAAAAATTGTTATTCGGTTTAGTTAGCTTCACATGGATCCTCTATGAGTACCGGGTCTTTCCGCTGTATTTTGATTGTCAAGTTTGCATGCCCGGTTACTTACAGTGGTAGTGGAGCCTATTGTGAAACGCTAAACCGAATTAGATGTTCATCTTAGTATATGTGATATGCTGAATTCATTTGCATATGTGATATGTTGAATTTCAATTTTGTATACATGATACATGTTTAGGTTGGTGTTTGTCAAAAATGTTTTGACAATGAATGCTTGATTGGTATGTGATATCAATCAAGGTGTTCATGGCAGTAAGTCGAATGCGTTTGACAAGGAAAAATCGATTGTCGGTTTTTGTATGGAACGATTGTCGTTCTAGTACAGCAAGGCCAAAACATCGATGTTTGTGAGACAAACATCGATGTTCACATGAGGTTTGCCTTGGTCGGATCTTCCAAACATCAATGTTGTGTGACAAACATCGATGTTCTTATGAAGATTGGCTTTGGCAGAATCTTGAAACATCGATGTTCACGAGTTAAACATCGATGTTCTCATGACGAGTGGCCTTGGCAGAACTCTCAAAACATCGATGTTCAAGAGTTAAACATCGATGTTCTAGAGCACTGCTAAATTAGTTTGAGATTCCAGAAGTCTCAAACATCGATGTGTAAAACTACTGCCAGAAATCTTGAACTTCCAGAAACTTCAAGACATCGATGTCACAAGTTAAACATCGATGTTCATGGGCTCTGCCAAAAGGTTTCGAGTTCTAGAATTCTCAAACATCGACGTTTAAGAGTTAAACTTCGATGTTCAAGAGTTAAACATTGATGTTTTATGAGCACTGCCAAGTAGTTGGGAGAATCAGATTCTCAAAAACATCGATGTTTCAAGTTAAACATCGATGTTCTTATGTATATTTGGTTTCCAAATTTACAAAACATCAATATATAATTTATCAAGAACATGCATATGATGTATTGGAATAATATGTTGATGTAAATATTAAGTTCCTCATGTGTTGCATTCCATTGATAAGCACTCATCGAGGCTAAGATCAACACTTAGTAGGTTTTGCCAAAGCAAGGTGCCAATGTTTATCCTAGCAAGGTGCGACAGGATAATTGTAATATCCAAACTGCTTGTTATGAGTTGAACTTAACTAAGTCATCTCAATAGGATTGAGGACTTAGAGGCAAGGAGTTGAGCTAAGTCTATGAGATAGACAAGAACAAGTATTGTTCACTCAACTATCCAAGAGTTACATGAGATGTAATTGACAAGAGTTGTCTACCTAAATAACTATGATATAAGCGATCAGCCAAAGCTGACTTATCTTGTAGTGAAATATGGATCTTGGCCTACTTATAATTATCTTGATTTATGTAGTAGGAGCATCATTTAATAAAATTCCTTATTAAGTGATTTTATGTATACATGACTCTTATTTGTGTGAGTTGATCAACATTGTAGAGTTATCATGGCACAAAACACTAGTACACAATCACTGCAATCTGTCCTTGAGAAGGAAAAACTTAATGGGAATAACTTCCTAAAGTGGCATCTCAATTTGAGGATAGTCAAACAAGAAAAGAAGTTGTATGTCCTTGAAGGACCTGTTCCTAATGAACCGGCGCCTAATGCTCTTAGGGCGGAAAGAGATGCTTACAAGAAGCATATTGATGATGTATTGGATATTGCATGCCTTATTCTTGTTAACATGGACTCTGAGCTTCAGAAGCAACATGAGAACTTGGGTGCGTTCGATATGATCGAACACCTGAAAATGCTATTTGAAGAGTAAGCTAGGCATGAGAGGTATGAGACCTCTAAGGCATTGTTCCAATGCAAGATGGCTGAGTCATCTCCGGTGAGACCTCATGTGCTCAAAATGATTGGATACATTGAGTGCCTTGAGGGTTTAGGTTTTCCTTTGCAAAAGGAGTTGGCTGTTGATCTAGTCCTGCAATCGTTGCCGGATAGTTACAACCAATTTGTCATGAATTTCAATATGAATAATCTTGACAAATCCTTGTCTAAGTTGCTTAACATATTGGGAATAGTAGAGCAACAAATGAAGGCAAACAAATCCAACAACATTTTGATGGTTGGAAAAGGCAAAGGAAAGGGTAAAGCCAAGTTTTACAAGAAGAAGAAATCTGCCAAAAAGTTTGGTTCATCTTCTTCACAAGTGCTGAAACCCAAAGGTGGTGTTGCAAAGGAAGGACAATGTTTCCACTGCAAGAAACCTGGCCATTGGAAGCGTAACTGCCCTATTTACCTTGAAGAGGTGAAGAAACAAAAGGGAAGTAAGACTTCCGCTTCAGGTATTTTTGTTATAGAAGCTAATATCTCTATCTCTGCATCATGGGTATTAGATACCGGATGTGGTTCTCACATTTGTGTAAATGTGCAGGATCTAAGAAAGAGTAGAATATTAGCAAAGGGTGAGATAGACCTGCGCATTGGAAATGGAGCAAGAGTTGTTGCATTAGCCGTGGAAACTTACTATCTATACTTACCGAGTGGTTTGGTTTTAGAACTTGGCGATTGCTATTATGTATCTACTATAAGCAGGGATTTGATTTCTGTTTCTTGTCTCCTTTTGCTGGTAAAGGTGAAAGAGCTTCGGACTTGTGAGGTCTTATACATTCTGATGTATGCGGACCTATGTCAACACAGGCTAGAGGTGGATTTCAATACTTCATTACATTTACTGATGATTACAGTAGATATGGCTATATGTATCTTATAAAGCACAAGTCAGAATCCTTTGAAAAGTTCAAAGAATTCAAGAATGAAGTACAGAATCAACTCGAGAAGAGTATTAAGATGCTTCGATCTGATCGAGGAGGTGAATACTTAGACCGAGATTTTCTTTATCATCTAAAGGGCTGCGGTATAGTATCACAACTTACTCCACTAGGAACACCTCAATGGAATGGTGTGTCCAAAAGGAGGAATAGAACTTTGTTAGACATGGTTCGTTCTATGATGAGTCAAGCTAACCTTCCTTCTTTATTTTGGGGACATGCATTATTGAGTGCTGCCTTTACACTTAACCGTGTTCCATCTAAGTCGGTTGAAAAGACACCATATGAGATATGGACTGGGAAGCGTCCCAATTTGTCTTTTATGAGGATCTGGGGTTGTGAGGCTTTCGTGAGACGAGAAGCATCAGATAAACTCGGCCCTAAATTCGTCAAGTGCCTCTTTATTGGATATCCTAAGGAAACTAAAGGAAATTATTTCTATAATCCCATAGAGCACAAAGTGTTTGTTGCTCGTACTGCTATTTTTCTAGAAAGAGAATTCATTTCTAGTAGAAAGATCAGTGCGAGAAAAATAGAACTCGAAGAAGTTCGAGGTATAGAGGCTGAGATGGAACAAGGACAGGAACCACAAGACGTTGTGGGTGAAAAACCTGTGCCTGTAACACATGGACTACATAGGTCTGATAGGACTCGGCATGAGCCTGAGAGTTATGGATTTCTTATGACTCATACTGGAGACGTGATGCTCATAGAAGAGGATGAGTCCACTTCCTATCAGCAGGCTATTACGGGTCCAGACTCTAAGAAGTGGCTAGAAGCCATGAATTCGGAGATGGAATCCATGTATGAAAACAAGGTATGGACCTTGGTTGATCCACCTGAAGGGGTAAAACCTATTGGGTGCAAGTGGGTCGTTAAGAAAAAGACCGACATGGATGGTAATGTGATTACCTTTAAAGGGCGATTGGTTGCGAAAGGTTTCAAGCAAGTTCATGGTATTGACTATAATGAAACTTTCTCGCCAGTTGCCATGGTTAAATCCATCCGGATTCTATTGGCTATAGCAACATACCATGATTATGAGATATGGCAAATGAATGTCAAAACCACTTTCCTTAATGGAAATATTTTAGAGGATGTGTATATGACACAACCTGAAGGTTTTGTCACTCCAGAAAATGCTAACAAGGTATGCAAGTTGCAAAGATCTATTTATGGAATAAAGCAAGGTCCTAGGAGTTGGAATCTTTATTTTGATGAAGTAATCAAACAGTTTGGTTTCATTAAAAATGAAGATGAGCCATGTGTTTACAAGAAGGTTAGTGGGAGCACAATCGTTTTCTTGTTATTGTATGTTGACGACATTCTACTCACTGGGAATGATATTCTGACACTACAGTCTGTAAAGACTTGGTTAGGAAAGAATTTCTTAATGAAGGACTTAGAAGAAGCTGCCTACGTGCTAGGTATAAAGATCTATAGAGATAGATCTAAAAAGCTTCTTGGGCTAAGTCAAAGTACATATATTGACGAGGTGCTAAAGAGGTTTAGCTTGGAAGATTCCAAGAAAGGTTTCTTGCCCATGTCACATGGCATATCTCTCTCAAAGAATCAATGTCCTAGTACATCTAAAGAGAGAGAGCGGATGAGTAAGATTCCTTATGCATCAGCAATAGGATCTATCATATATGCCATACTATGTACTCGACCGGATGTCGCATATGCATTAAGTGTCACAAGCAGATACCAATCTGATCCCGATGAAAGTCACTGGACAGCGGTTAAGAACATCCTTAAGTACTTGAGAAGGACTAAGGAAGCATTCCTTGTATATGGAAGCGTTGATGAGCTTGTTGTAAAGGGTTACACAGATGCTAGCTTCCAAACTAACAGGGATGACTTTAGATCGCAGTCAGGTTATGTGTTTTGTCTTGGAGGTGGTGCTGTTTGCTGGAAGAGTTCCAAGCAAGAAACAGTTTCTGACTCTACAACTGAGGATGTGCAAAGTTCCTTCTGAGAACTATGTAGCAGATCCATTGACTAAGCCTCTCACACAGCAGAAGCATGATGGTCATGCTACATCCATTGGTATTAGATACATGGATGATTGGCTTTAGTGCAAGTGGGAGATTGTTAGTGTAATATGCCCAAAAGCCAATCATTGGATGATTGTACATAGTCATGTAAATACATTAAGGTTATTCCAATAAATATGTTTATGAGATAGACGCTTTCACATATTTATAACCCAAGAATATTTTAAATTCTTAAATGTCCCTAGTCGATTATTATTATGGATGGGTTGTAATAATAAATTAAGACTAGCGTATGTTGAGAATTATATGAGATATGAATTCTACATACGGGTACAAGTTAGAGAACTTGTGGTCTGGACTGACCCGACATAAGAACACTACATGGAACATTATATGATTGTCATTAGTGGTTCTTATATGTATTGTCCTTAGACCTGAGATCGTCAAGGTTCCCAACATGTGAGTCATATACTTTGATATTACTCTTGGCTATTCGTAACTGAGTAGACCTTAGTGTAATCATTGGGTATATGATAAGTGTGTAGTGGGTTTTGTATGATCAAGATAGAATTCGTCCAACCCATATAACGGGTATATTATCAGTTGGGCCTCTTGATAGAGTTGAACTGTAAATGCATGGCCATGCTCGGGTTTTGTGATATGGTGATATCATTAGTATCCGCTTTACACAGTTAAATCGGGGATCAAGAAACTTAGATTAAACATATACGAGATTGACGTATTCCATGTCTCGTGTTTGATCTTGATAATGGGACGAAAGGACGATGACATGTTCCGAGGCATAATGAATCAGTACTGATCTTGTCGTTTGGGTAGCAATGATGTGTTGCTAGACACCGCTCATTGTTTATAATTGTAAAATGAGATTTTACAATTATTGCCAAATGTTACAAGTGCCTACAGGGTCACACACTTAGAACTGTTGATTCGAGCTGGTGGTTGAACCATGGTTGGACTGTGGTTCGACCAGGTGGTTGGACCATGGTTGGACCAGGGTCGTTTTGGATTGCTTTGGTTCACTAATTTTCTGAATTATTGAACCATATTGATTCCATGTGATGTGTAATCCCACTAAGAGATAATGGAGACATGATTAGATAAAAGCTTAATCATGATGGACCAAGGGTGTTAGCCATTGTCTCATGCTTTTCTTGAGTGGGATTAGTGTATGCATAATTAGATTATGCTTGTGAGTTCTTTGATTCTGGTTTTGAGACTTGAGTGAGACTTGAATTTTCAGATTACACCCCCCTTTCTTTGAGAAAGAAAGAAACACATCAAACACAAGTTCAAGCTCCCGGAAATCTGCAGCTAGCACTGTTGTTCTAGAGTGCTCGGGTTGGTAATCGTGAGACGATTTTCGGCTAGTTATCGACGGTTCGTGTGGATACCGTAGAGGAGCCAGATTTCTTGTCGGGTTCTTGCTGATTCTACACTACAGTTGGGTGAAAGACCTCAACCAAGCAAGGTACGAAAAATTTTTATTCGGTTTAGTTAGCTTCACGTGGATCCTCCATGAGTACCGGGTCTTTCCGCTGCATTTTGATTGTCAAGTTTGCATGCCCGGTTACTTACAGGTGCCATATGAATTTGCACTGGAAGGTGCTTGGACTTTTTCTCCACTTCTAGCCGTTAGAACTTCACCTCTTCTTCTGTTTTCGACTTGTCTTCTTGTGATAATTTGACAGAAGAACGTCTACAAATTCCTCCTTTGTAGGTTCTTGAAGCCCTTTGATTGGAGGTTTAACAAACCCACTAACTTGAAGTACAACACCCTTATCCTTTCATAATGGATGTATCCATCTATGTTGTGCTCCTTCTTGTAGAAAAATGACAGTTATGTAGAGGCTCCTCTCTTGTCTTGATTTCTAGTTTGGATTTTGTGCAAAGAAAGACAATGGAACTTTGAGGGAGAAGATAAATAAGACCAAAAGTACAAAAGCTTCTTTTACAACAACCAACTCGCGCGTGGCTGCTTCAAAATAACCGTTGTACAACGGTCATTTGGATCATTTTCAGCCAACACACACATGTTTGAAAGAGCTCATCTATCTTTTAAACCAAACGGTGAGTTTAGATACTTAGGCTAGAAGTGTGAACTTGGGCTTATAACACTTGTGGGCTTTTGTTTTCAAAAACATTAAAAAAAACCCAATTCTTTTAGATAACTAACAAGAGCTTTAAGTAATAAAATGAGCCCAAAAGATTTAGTTATACATGGCTTTAATTTTTTAATCACATTTGGTAAACAGACAAAACACTGATGTTAATGGCTTAATCAAAAAAATATATGATTTAGACCAATGGGATAAATGCAAGGGAACAACAATATCAAGAGGATAAAAATATTTTGACAAATAAAAAATGTATTAATAAGCGTATAGAAAAATGCAAGGATTAACATTCTCCCCTCTTTTTGATTATGTCAAAACCTCATCAATTAGAATATTGCTTTTATATAATGTATCAAATAGGTTTTTATGAAAGATTATCATAAGTACTATACTCTCCCCCTTTTTGACATCAATTAACAAAGGATAAAAAAAGAATCTCTCCCTTACTAAAATAAATTTGGAATCGTACCATCAAAAGAAAAATGCAAGCAAAATGAGTTAAACCATACTAAAACAAATTTGGAATCGTACCATCAAAAGAAAAATGCAAGCAAAATGAGTTAAACCAAACATAATTATTTAAGGTAATGTTTGCAATATAAGTACATGGTAATAATGATATGTCACATAAGTAACCAAATTACCAACTACATGCATGCACAATGCATTTCAATGAACTCTCACAAATTTGAAGATTTTGGTAGGCTTTGGTAAAGTTTGTATATAGGTTAATCACCAAAAAAATTGACTCTTCTCAGATTTGAAAATTTGTGTAGGTGCCATCTACCCAAATTTTGAACATATTTCACTTGGTCCTCTCGGGTTGCAACATTTGTATAAGTGCCTTCTACACAAATCTTGAGTTGACTATTTTGGGTGCTCTCGGGTTGCAACATTTGTATAGGTGCCTGCTACACAAATCTTCAAACTTTATGCATGATCCACTTGCTTCCAATTCTTTTTACAATCAATTTGAAATTGAATGCTAAAAAACACTTCCCAAAGATGTCCTTCATCATTGTCCATGAATGATATGCATGAATGCAATGTGCATCAATCAATTAAATAAGCATAAAAAATACAATAAAAGGATACTAAAAAGGATACAAAATGGTTCAAACCAAAGGATGAGCATTTTCAATCTTCAATCACCACCCATCCTTGCTTTTCCGAAAAGAACAATCAAGTTTTTGGTACCCATTTTATCTTGGATCCATTGGGGTTAGTCATGGTACCTTTTGGTACCCAAACACACTTGATATGACAATTCCTTTGTCTAAACATGCAAGTACAAGTACTATGGCCATGTTTTCCACAAAAATAACATGTGATAGAAGGACTATAGGATTGTTCACACCTAACAAAATTGTCATAGGCAAAGACTCTTGCATTGTAAGATTGTTGCCTACCACCATAGGTATATGCTTTAGAATTGTAAAAAGATGGTCTAGCTCTATGTGCTAGTGATCTAGTATTGTAACCATATGGCCTTGCATTGTGTGCAAATGGTTTAGCATAGTGAGCATGTAGTCTACCACCATTAGCATATGTTCTAGCATTATAGGCATATGATCTTCTACCATGAGCATATGATTTAGCAAAATAAAAAGCTTTCATTTCTTGCATATGATCTTGCATTTTGAGTATATGGTCTTGCATAATTTCTCCTTCTATATGCTTGTGATCTACCATATTGAGCATGTGATTTTGTGTTATGAATATGTGTTCTAGCATCATGAGCATATAGTTTAGCATGTTCATATGGAATAGCATGATGAGAAGAAGATGTAGCACCATGTTCATATGTATTTGCATTAAGCACAAACGGTTTAACACATATGAAAGATTAGATGCACCTAATTTCTCTTTTTGCATTAGGCTTCTTTGTTGTCCTAAGAGAAGATTGAGACCATTTGTGCCATTAGTGAATTTCTCTAAAGTGCTCTTCAAATAAACAATTTGAGATTTAAGAGAATCATTCTCTTCTCCCAACATATCACAAGCACATACATTAGAAGATATTTTCTCATTAAGTTAATTGTAAGACATAGTAAGAGCATGCTTTTCTTCTTCAAGGGTCATAAGTTGCTTTTATAAGATTGATTCTTTTTCAAAGACTTCTCAAGTTCTTCATGCAACTTAAGAAAAGCATCTTGCAATTCTTCAAATGTAAAGTCATCGGACGAATCCATTACCTCATCATTTTCAAGACCCATGAAGCAAAAGGTGGCCACCTCATCATCATCCGAATCACTTGAAGAGGTATCATCTTCCCATGTTGCCAAGACTTTCTTTCTTTTGCTCTTGAAGGAATCATGTCTTGATTTCTTCTTGTAAGGGCAATTGGTTTTGATGTGTCCCGGCTTGTTGCACTCAAAGCAAACAATGGACTCTCCTCTTGTCTCACCATGCTTGGAATTCTTCAAGTTCTTCATCTCCTTTTGTAGCTTCTTCATCTTGAGAAATTTCATAAACTTCCTTGTGATGAGAGCCATATCTTCATCCTTGTCACTTGCATCTTCATTTGAGTCTTGCATCTTCAAGGCAAGATCTTGCTTTTTCTTCTCTTTGCCTTCAAACTTCATTCCATAGGCAATCAAGGAGCCGATTAGCTCATTGTAGGATAAGACATTAAGATCTTTTGCCTCTTCTATTTCCGTGACTTTAGCTTCCCATTCTTTACTCAAAGACCTCAAAACTTTGGTAACCTTCTCCTTATCACTAATGACCTTACCAAGACTCACAAGGTTATTGCATAGAGTAGAAAACCTAATGCTCATGTCATTAATGGACTCATTAGGCATCATTGCAAAGAGTTCATAATCTCTCATTAGCCTATTAGTCTTAGACTCCTTGACTTGATTAGTTCCTTCATGAGTAGTGCATAAAAGTTTCCAAATCTCATGTGCACTCTTACAAGTCCTAATTCTCTCAAACTCTTCTTTACTCAAACCACACAACAAGGAATTTCTAGCCATGGCATCTAGAGTACCTTTCTTCTTCTCATTTTCACTCTAATCACTCAAAGGTTTAAGTGGCCTATTCCAACCACTCTCAACTATCTCCCAAGTTTCTGAACCTTGGCCCTCTAGAAATATTTGCATCCTAACCTTCCAGTAGTCAAAATTGACTCCATCAAAATATGAAGCTTTGTGGATGTTGTAACATTCAAAAGCCATGATCTTTACTTTAGGAGGTTAATCCAAAACAAAGAGACCTATGCTCTGCTACCAATTGTAGGCCCAAAAGGCTAAGAAGTGGGGGTTGAATTAGCCTCTAAAACAACTTGGAAGAAAATTTGTGTAGAAGACTGCTACACAAATTCTGGGTTTTCTAAGAAAAAAAAAAGGTTGAAAGAAAAAAATGAGAGCAAACACACACAACAACAAATACACCAATTTAGAGTGGTTCCCCATAAATCCTATGGGTACATCCACTACTCAAGGCTCTCCCTTGAGATTTACCAAATCCACTATATGGTTTCTTCCAAGGTAAAACCCAACTTTTTACAACCAAGCTTTTTCAAAGGATCAAGCTCAAACCTTTACAAGAGCTTTTCCCAAGGCTCACTCTCTAACCTAGGCTTTTACTAAGGCTCAACCCAAACCTATACAAGAGTTTTCCAAGGCTCATTCTCTAACCTATACCCAAAGCTTTTTAAAGGCTCAAGCTTTAAACTATTCAACCCCTCAAGTAAAATTTCCCCAATCTTACTCAAGGTATGATTTTCCAACAACCAAAGAGTGACTCACTCTTTGTTTACAAGATAAACTCAAAGATATCACAAAGGTTTTAAGCCCAATGATGAAAGCAAGAACTAAATCCCCTCTAAAGAAAAGTATTCAATAATCTAGGCTCAATAATCTCTCAAAGATTGTGTACACAAAGCAAGCTCAATAAGGTTTTTCACACTTGTGATCTCTTGCTCTGCTCTTAAATTGAAGTGAGAAGGTCTATTTGTAAGCCTCAAAACCAAGTAGGTGCTTAATAGCCAAGGACCCTTAAGATGGACTTGCCTTTGACAGATTTGTATAGAAGGCTCCCATACGAATTTGCACTAGAAGGTGCTTGGACTTTTTCTCCACTTCTAGCTGTTAGAACTTCAGCTCTTCTTCTCTTCTAGACTTGTCTTCTTGTGATAATATGACAGAAAAACGTCCATAAATTCCTCCTTTGTAGGTTCTTGAAGCCCTTTGATTGGAGGTTTAACAAACCCACTAACTTGAAGTACAACACTCTTATCCTTTCATATTGGATGTATGTAGCCACAAATTCATCCATGTTGTACTCCATCTTGTAGAAAAATGACAGCTATGTAGAGGCTCCTCTCTTGTCTTGATTTCTAGTTTGGATTTTGTGCAAAGAAAGATAATGGAACTTTGAGGGAGAAGATAAATAGGACCAAAAGTACAAAAGCTTCTTTTACAACAACCAACTCTCGCGCGTGTGGCTGCTTCAAAATAACCGTTGTACAACGGTCACTTGGATCATTTTCAGCCAACACACACATGTTTGAAAGAGCTCATTTTTTTTTTAAACCAAACGGTGAGTTTAGATACTTAGGCTAGAAGTGTGAACTTGGGCTTATAACAGGCTTTCGTTTTCAAAAACATTAAACAAGGCCCAGTTCTTTTAGATAACTAACAAGAGCTTTAAGTAATGAAATGAGCCCAAAAGATTTAGTTATACATGGCTTTAGTTTTTCAATCACATTTAATAAACAGACAAAAAAACTGACATTAATGGCTTAATCAAAAAAATATATGATTTAGACCAATGGGATAAATGCAGGGAACAACAATATCAAAAATGTATTAATAAGCCTATAGAAAAATGCAAGGATTAACATAATTAAATAATTTCTAAAGGAATGTAATTTTAGTCCCTTTCTAACAACATTTAGGTACCTCCATGCTTAAAATATTAGGAACATTTATATATGTAAACTTTGTAACTTATGATTTCTCCTGCTTTGTTTTCTTTTCTTCCTATTTCAACTTTATCTTATTGTGACTGCCACAGTTTCATATTGTAAAAAGTTTATTTGTTTTTTTTTTCACTTCTGAATTAATTTTTTGAACATTTTTTTGGCTACTTAATTCTTTTAGTATTTTATGGTCCGACTCATTAATATATAACTTGGCTTTACTAATTCTATTTTATGTTTTTTTTCTAGTCAGTAATTTAATTTTACTAAGGTGCTTTCATTTAGTAACACAGATAATTCTTAGTACCAAAATAGCTGATTTACATGATATATTATTGTTTAATTTTTTGATTTTCCCTCTGTTATTATTTTCTTTAATATATATATAAAACCTTTGAAATATTATTTCCAATATTCCATTCTTGTAGAGTTATATCTATATATTATTTTTTAATTTTATTTTCTAGCAACAATACCTTAACAAACAATGGAGTTTTTATGTACTTACTATTTTTGTACTTCTGTATGCTTGAGTTAGTTATAGGCATGTACTTTTTTTTTTCTTTGATCGTCTAACTGTGCCATAATTTGGTTCAACCCTGTCCTTCCGTCCATCCCAACACTAGTGGGAGGTGTTTCACGGTAAACTAATCTCTAGTGGCATGATATTTGGTATTTTTTTTTACACTTCAAAATTTTTTCTGCCCCACACAGGCAGAAGTATATTTTGTTAGTAAAATAGAAATTTGTGTAATTGAAAAACAAAACTTTTCTACTTTATCTTTTTGGGTTTTCAATTTTGCAGTATACTACTATTTCTAAAAAATATATTTGTGGTCGTGTGTGGCCAGGAAAGACCCATGCGCAAAAAAAAAGCTACTTGGCATTACTTAACGGAATTTCTTTCGGTTAGTGTTAGAATTGACAAGAAGCACGCAATTGATCCAGTTTATATATGGTATTGGTATTAGGGGTGAGAAAATCCACCGTACCGATTGGCCCGACCAGATACCGACGGTTATCGGCTCGACATCGGTCGGCAGATTGGCTCAAGAAAAACTTGCGGCTCGGTATGATACCGCGCCGAGAAACAGCGGGAGTGAATCGGTATTTACGGGTCGGTATGCCGACACCGACCCGACATATAAATACCCATATTAAAATCCTCAAATCCCTAATCTCACCTTCTTTCTCGTTCTCTCTCTCTCTCTCTACTTCTTTCCCAATCTTTTCCACAGCCTCCTCTCCTTCTGAAACGACCCGACCCATATTTACCGTACACAGTAAACACGTGCCGGAACTGTGACGACCCAACCATACCAAGCCCAGCATACAGTGTATACAACAGAAATCCGGGCTCAACAACCCAAAGTAAAACAATAATAATAACTCAACCGGCCCAATGGCCCAATAATATCAATAAAATGCACAGCGGAAGACTTAATAACTCACAAAAATACTGTATGCGACACTGATGCAAACTATGGATCCGAGCCCTGTCCAAGAGATAACGTCGTAGCCTGTCTGGAGTGCACCGAACCTGTACCACAAATAATCCATCCTACGGGATGAAAGCCCGCAGGTGAGGGGTGAGTCCGAAGTGCTCACCGACGAAGGATAGACAATCAATATGCAGCACAATAACTACTCAAGGTCAAAAACAGGTAAAAACCACCAAATACATACCAAACAGAAAGACAAGACCCAAAACCGGTCCAAGACCAAAAAGACTCAAATAAAACCCAATGTCCAATTTTATCTTTCCGGGCCCCGTCACGGATAAGCTAGAGGTCAGACCTGGTTATCAACATATTCTGGGTGCCAGACCAAATCCAGAGAACCCAGGGATCGACATCCCAAAAATACGAACCCAGTGATAGACACCCCAAAAATAATCACGGGATAGACATCCCAAGCATAGACATGCTTATCACAAGTAACCCAGGTCAAGGCCACCACAACATAGTCTTAAACCATCGAGCCGTACCACTACTTACCACGTGACAATTATATTATCGTCATCAAAATCAAATCACAGGGATCAACATCCCTAACCAAAATACCGGGATAGACATCCCTATCCAAAATCAAGGATCGACATCCTTATCTCAATTTATTATTTAACCATTATACTTTATACCAAAAAGACTCAAGGATAAACATCCAAAACTCAAAGCACGGGGATAAACATCCCAAAAACCAAATCAAGATACTGGGATAAACATCCCGACAATAATCACAACAAATGCAACAACCAACAGTTCAATAATCAACAAAAACGATAACCGAGTAATACAGGCACATATTGAAGGAAATCCATCCTCACCTTGGCCGATTACTCAACTCCGGAAACAATGACCGGTCCGACACCGACTCCTCGGGAAACTGCCCGATATCCAAACCTATACAACAAAACAATATATAGACATAAATGCACATAATCGGTATGCTATGATGCCACTGCTGCAAAATAACCCATCCCGGTTACATATCTTTTATTATTATCTTTTACCGAAAATGTTATACCGTACGTATATCCGAATATAATTTCGGAACCATACTTTAATTAAAACTCTCTTAAAAATATTTTCATAAAACAGTATACTTTTTCCAAAATAATAATTACCATAATTTTTCTGGAAATATTACATATGTATATATATATATTCCAAAATATTTTAATAAAACTATTTACCATAATATAATTACCCAATATTATTATTTACCAACAATATATATACATTAATCATATGCTATATATGTTATTTTCCAGAAAGTATATATTCATAAAAGCTTATTCAGAAAATAAATACAAGTTATTAAATAGGTACCTTTATTTCCTAAAGACAAAATACATTCCCAATAACAATAATAATTCCACATAATTATCAATTTTCAGAAATATAAATTATGTATTCTATATATATTTTCCAAAGGTATTACCATAATTTTCCAGAAAAATAATAATGTATTTCTTTAATTTTCTAGAAAATATGTATTGTATTTATCTTTTTCTAAACATATAATAATATTTTCCAGAATATAATTATCTTTAGTTTACCCAATTAATATGTCTAAGTATTTTTTTCCTAAAACATAACCATATACTAGGTATACCAAAATAGTTATATCTGGTCAAATTAATTATTTGGTCTATTTTCTAGAAATTATGTAATTTATTAATCATATATATATATATAAATATATATATATATATATATATATATATTTTAAACCGGACTGGGCCAAATAGTGCAAGCCCAGTCCAGTCCTTAACCTCCTAATAGTCCAGTATGTCCAAACCCACAACCAAACCCGTTAGCCCAAGCCCAAAATCAATCCAACCCAACATACCTAAATTCCCAACCCAACCATCCATCAGCCCACCTAAGGTCGGGCCCAACCGTGATATCCCCCAAAGGATCCGAGTCGAACCCACTGCAAACGGGTCGACCCGTTTGTCTCTCACAAACACCCACAGCTCACCTTGCTGTGGCGGCACACGAGGCGACAAGGAGCGGCGACGTCGGGTGCTGGTGCTGCTGGCGACGGCGTGGCGGTGGATGAAGCGGCGCGAGGAGACGCGGCAGGAGAGGAACAGATCGTGGTAGCTTGATGGTGACTCCCCGGTGGCGGCGAGAGCGAGCGGCGCGGGGAAGCGATGCGAGGTGCGGTCCACGCCGGTCGTGTCGAGCCGTGGTTGGCACGGGGAACGCAGGCTGGAGACAGCGTTGCTGGTGTTGGTCGCTGCAGGTGGGGAGGCAAGGTGTCCTGCAGGTGACGGCCGGTGGTGGACTCGGGTCGTCGGGCGGCTGCGAGCGAGGGAAGGGAAGAATGAGGCCTCGAGGAGGCAGAGAGACGACGCGGGTAGACGGCTGCTGGTAGCGTCGGTGGTGGAGGTGGCCGTTTGTGGCTTGGTGGATGGCGGTGTGTGGTGTTGCTTGTGTTTGTTGTTGTATTATTTTTTTTCTAATTCCCTTTTTTGGTTTGAAGAAGAAGGCAGGGTGCTGGCAGTGTTGGTGCAGGGGAAAGAAAATGCAGAAGACAGAAAAATTGTTGATGCAATGGAGGCTGGAGTCACGAGAAAGGAGAAGAAAAAGGTTGTCACAGGT
This sequence comes from Turnera subulata, assembly GCA_028386065.3. Classification (NCBI taxonomy): domain Eukaryota; kingdom Viridiplantae; phylum Streptophyta; class Magnoliopsida; order Malpighiales; family Passifloraceae; genus Turnera; species Turnera subulata. The sequence goes on along the minus strand of JAKUCV010004166.1, from coordinate 183,034 downwards.
TCACAGGAAGACACGGGCTGCACAGGCAAAGGCGGCTGCGTGACTAATCACGCAGTCGTGTCCCGACCGGTCCAGAAAATAACTGATACCCCCTTAGTTATTTTCCGGTGTGATTTTTTCGAAAATCCCGGGACCCGAAAAATACCGACTTAGGCCCGAAAAATCCACGGAAAAATCACGAGCGCGGGAAAACCCTCAGTTTCGAAAAACGACGCCCGATTTACCTTGAATTAATTACCCAAGATTAATTCTTCCGGTAAATCACTATAGAAAGACTTTTACAGTCCGGTAAAAATCCAAAATTTTTACCCGGGCTGTTACACATTCACAACCAACCACTATCTCTACCTCCTCCAATACAAAACAAAACCCCACCATGTCGCCGTTGCCTCCTCCCCATGGAACAAAACCACCACTTCCTCCTTCAGAGCAAGACACAACGCAGCCATAGAGAGGGAACGACTTGGGTTTCTTACTGAGCCATCTCCCTCTCCTGCACTTGCCTCTCTTCTTTTCATCTATCTTGCTTTCATCATTTGTATTTTGTATTTTTTCTTCAGGTCTGAATGGGAATCTATGTTATATTTACAGATTTAATTTTGGACTTGTTGTGTTTGTTAAGGCATTTTTAACAGGGCCATCTCCCTCCCCTCCACTTCAATTTCATCCCGTTTTTGTTAGGATTTATCTTTTTTTTATATATTTATTTTATTTAGTAACTAAGGTTGTGGTTTGGAAATTTTATTCTTAATTTCCAAATTTATGAGTTAGTGAATCTGATTTCTAGAATTGCGGTAGGCTGTGTGATCTCCTTTGCTTCGTTAAAAAGAAAATAAAAAAAATTAATGATTCTGGCATTGCATTTTGGTTGGGTGTTGATTTTATATCGTCAATCAGTCACCAAATAATTAATTTAAAAGAACTGGATGTTGTTCAAACAGGTTGGTTGCTTTTGGATGAAAGGGATCTGGAAGAGCAGAATTAATTTTTTTTGATTTTTTGCATTGAATTTGCGTTTAAAACAGATCTTTTTCTTTTTCTTTAATGTGTTTGTTTAATCGGCTCGGTATTGTCGGTATGTCGACCGAACTGAGTCAGTATTAGTCGGTATGACCCAATTTTTTGCTCGGTATGAGCCGATCGGTAGGAGGTCGGCATGAGGGTACCTTTGATACCGTCGGTATGGCCCAAAAATCGGTACGGTATACCGACCAGTACCGATTGCTCACCCCTAATTGGTATACTATTGAAACTATTTGTTTAGTACATGCATAAGACTCAACCAAATTATATAGTACTGTACCCTGAGAAGAGAAATAATGCTATGTTCAACAACAAAAGACCCAATATCATGCACTTGTCCACTAAAAAACCTCCCATGATACAAAAATTTTAGTTTATTTTGAACTACACAAAAGGATTAAGTAATGCCTTAACTATATCGTATCTGTAATGTAATCAGTGGCGGAGCTAGATATAATCTTTAGAAGGGGTCAATATAATATTTTGTATGTAATAGTAAGGGTTTATGTGAAAAAAAAAAACAAAATTTAGAACAGGCCAAGTATATATAACGATGGGATTTACATGAAAAAATTAAAAATTCAGGAGTCTCATAGGTATATCACTATAGGACCTATATGAAAAAAAAAAATCAAGAGGGGGCTCGTAATGATTCATTTTTTACAATATCTTACTTGTAATGATTCATTTTTTACAATATTATAACAATATAAGAACATGTACTACCTTACAGGTTATTAAAATTTTTAATGAACAATTGAGCTGACAATCTCAGGGGCAATGATTTTCATGTGTCAACCACACTATATAAGAACATGTTCTACCTTACAATTATCAAAAATTGATAAGGACATAAAGCCATGCAGATTTACAGGGCAAACACTCTCACGCACGCTACCAAATGAATTAACTCGTATCCGTCTAACCAACACATGCTTACAAAACCTTAAAATCAGGTTTGCCCTGACTACCTCCACCACCAGTAAATCGATTGAGTTCTCCGCATGTCCCAAGACCAAAGTCATCGTGGGCCAACCTGTCATGATATAGTCTCTGTGTGTCTCGAAATCCAACACTATATAACAAGACCTCACCACTCGTACCACCACACCATTCCCATAACAAACCCAAGAAGAACAACCACAATAGTGAATTCGCAATGGAACAAGGGTCGTGCTTTTCCGGTGTTTTCCTTCCCCTCCTCCTGCTTTGTCTCCTCTCGGTAGCGCTGATGGCGGAGGCTGCGCTTCTCGGGGGATGGGAGCCCATAAAGGATCTGCAAGACCCACACGTGAGAGAGATTGCAGAGTACGCGGTGAGCGAGCACGGTAGGCTGAAGAACCTAAAGTTGAATCTGGATAAAGTCGTAAAAGGGGAGACCCAAGTGGTTTCAGGCGTCAAGTACCGCCTCGTGTTGGCCGTGGATGAGGAGGGAGCGGGTACCAAACAATACTCGGTTGTTGTTGAGGAGGAAACAAAAAAGCATCTAAAATCATTTAAGCATGTGGTTTATCGATCATAGGCCAGTCTTATCAATGAGTTGTGTTTGGGGCTTGTAATTATATTTTGGTACTAATATGTATGTAGTGAAATTCTTCGACTCAAAACTTTGCATGACAGTTGTAATAAATAAAAGTCCCTTTGTATTATATAACTACTCAATGTAGGAATTCTATTGTTTCAAAAAAAATGTAGGAATTCTATGATATTAAAATTCTCCTTTACTGTTTCATCCTTATGTTTCATCCGGGCTCGTTGCTTCTTGCGTACTTAAAATACTTTTTAGTAGATTTGTATGGTCCGATTCGTTGATATATAGCTTGGCTTTACTAATTTGAGAGATGCTAAGGACAAGCGACTGCCCTTCAACAGTCTCTTTAATTGGTCCACGTTTATTCAAATGAAATATTCTTTACAGGGAACCGGGAGATGAAGTGTTTTCTATTTTTTTTTTATTACCAACAAAAGCAGTATTTTCTTTTTGCTGGCCTATTTCTTCGTCTTGTAGCCATTATCCTACCAGTCATTAATTTCTTTTCTTCCCCTTTTCATTGCTCTTACTTCCCTTTAGTTTTCTTTTTTCTTTACTCTTTCTTCTCTATGGTTCAGTTTTACTTCTCCCTTTCAGTTTTTTTTTTTTTCCAGTTATGCAATCAAGCTGAATCGTTTGTTTTTTTAAGGGTTTGCCTTGTTGTTTTCGGCGGAATCAAAGGCACTCAAATCTTTGATGGTTGCAAATCTTTCGATTGGTTATTATTTTGTAAGACTCTCTTATTTGTTTAGGAGATATGACAAGATAGCTTGCGATTGTAAGCATGGCTGTAAGAATAGAAGTAGGAAATAGATAGATAGAGATGGGAGGAAGAAGGACAATTAAAAAGAAATAATTTCGCGGAAGATTAATGGTTATGGTGATGGATTGCAGGAAACCCAGAAGAGAAGAAGATGGAAAGATAAAAAGAATTTGACTTTTGAGACAACTCTATTTTTTTTGGTTGCAAAGGTGGCACAAGGCCTGTGATTAAGAATTAACTAGTGAAACAGAGCGTATCTGAGCAACATGTGCTCGATCAGCAGCTAACAAATGTAAACAAGTAATAGGGGGTTCATCTAAAACAAACATACCAGTAGGGTATGTAAAGCCAAGCGTAGCTAGGAAATTAGTTGTCTGATTAGCCTCCCGATACTGGTGCGAAACAACCACCTCCCAGTCCTGTGCCAACCAATGCCGGATAGCGGTGAGAATAGAAACACACCCTGCGCTGGCAGCAGCTCCGCCCAGCACCATATCCACCACGAGCTTCGAGTCCGACTCAAGTAACAGTCTTCGGCTCCCAAGCGACCATGCCAGTGACAGTCCATCCAAAATCCCCCAGAATTCCGCCAAGGCTGGGGTGCCCGACCCAATATTATGAGTAAAACCAGATACTCAAACACCATTAGAATCCCGCAGGACACCCCCACACACAATGCGACGGGAGCCATGCTCCATAGCGCCATCCACATTAATCTTCCACCATCCCGGACCCGGAGTAGACCAACAAATAAAACGTTCAACTCGACTAGGAGAGGATCCAACCACCGACAGTAGCCGCAAGAATCCTGCCGAGAACTCAGAGGCTTGTTGGACAATGAACTGACTACAAGTGGGAAATATCCCATCCACCCCGGAAAAGACTAAGGAATTCTGCCATTTCCATAGCCACCACACCACTGCAGCAAACACAACTGTCCACGGTTGGCCCCTACACATGCGCTTCGGTGACCCAAGGTTCCAACGAAGCCACTCCTAAAGCGGAAGCTGAAAGAAAAGTTGAAGATAATTGGCCGGAAGTAGCTCCCGCCATACAGCAGTCACATTATCACAATCCTTCAAAGCATGCAAAATGGATTCATCCTGCACTAGGCAACGCGGGCACTATGCATTAGATGCTATATGGCGACGTACCCTCTGAGAATTAGTCATTATACCTCCCTTAGCAACAGTCCAAAAGAAAGTACAAATCCTAAATGGAACCTTGATACGCCAAATAGACTTCCAAAAAGGAGAAGACGGCCGTGGAGGAGGTAACAAACTGAAAGCGCTACATCGCATTGAGTTGTATTTGAATGAAGAAATAAAACGAGACCTTGTATGCGCCAATTGTCATTTAGCCAATAAGCCGCCGTACAAACCCCAGACAGGTTATGCAGCCAGGCAATGGAGTTATGGCCACACCGGGGCGATGGGGGTAGAGAGCTAGCAATCCTGAGACGAACATCCTCAGGTAAAAAGGAACCAAATAACTCCCAATTCCAGTCACCTTGTGCCGTCACAAAGGAAGACACTGGGAGCTCAAGCCATTGCGAGGGGGGTCGGACAATGGCCAAAGAAAGCAAAGAAGGAAACCCGAACACCCACGCATCCATCCAGAACCTAACACATGAGCCATCCCCCAGAATCCAAGTAACACCCTTCAAAATTACATCCCAGACACTAGTGATACCTTGCCAGATATGGGACATACGGGTCTTCTTCGAAACAGCCGGAACCAACCCCGTCACCTGCGTCATATTTTGTGCGCAATATGCGTACCCACAAGGCCTGAGGACGAGAAATGAGAGACCAGGCCAACTTCATCAAGAGGGCCTCATTGTGTGTCCTCATGGGTCGCAACCCAAGGCCTCCGGCTGGTCTATCAGAACAAACATCCTCCCAATGCACCAACGACATACGCCGATGTCCATCATTAGAACCCCAGAGAAAACCCAGGGTTCGTTTATCAAGATTAGAACTGACAGTGGCAGGAATAGACATAGTTTGCATAACAATAGGTAGGGAGAGCTTGTAACACATATTGGGCCAAAGTAAGTCGCCCAGCAAAGGATAAAGTACTTGCTTTCCATCCAGCCAACTTGTTCTCAAGTGCATCTTCGAAAAATCGAAAGTGGGAGCATTTTACCCGACCATGGATCAGGTTAACCCCCAAATATCTACCAAGGTCAGTGGTAACCTCAAACCCAAGAGACTGACCAAGAGTAGTTTTTAAGCCTTCGGCCACCCCCTTAGAGAAGAAAACAGTGAACTTAGCAGAGCTCACTTTCTGTCCCGAGGCTTTGCAGAAGGAATCAAGCACTGCCATAATAGTCTCCACCTGTGTAGGGCACGCTTCAGCAAAAAGTAATAGATCATCCGCAAAAAAAAAAAAAAATTCGATAAGTAAAAACCATTGGGACCAAAGCTTAGGGGCAACCATGAACCCAATTCGATCACCGAATCAATAAGATGACCTAGGCGTTCCATACATAATACAAAAAGATATGGGGAAAATTGGATCCCCTTGCCGAATACCGCAAGAGGGCTGAAAAACTTGTGTCACTAAACCATTCCACTAAATCTGCATGGAAGATGAGCTCAGGCTAAACATGATTAGCTCAATTAAATCAGGCGGAAGCTTAGCCTCCCGAAGAGTATCCCAGACAAAAGACCACCGAATACGATCATAAGCTTTCTCCAAATCAATTTTTAAAGCCATATACCCCGTACTATCGCCAGAAAGTCCCATAGAATTCCTGCACCATGACGATATTATCAGTATCTGCCTACCAGGCACAAAACTCGCCTGATTCGGGCCAATAAGAGAGCTCATGAGTGGGCGTAGGCGATTCGCAATAATTTTCGTAGTGAGCTTATACGTCACATTACAAAGACTGATAGGCCTGAATTGTCTGATTGACTCCGGATGTTGAACCTTAGGGAGGGGAACCAACAATGTCCGGTTGAGAGCAACATCAAAGGATTTATTGCCGAATGCCTCCTTAACAAATCCACAAACCGACCTCCCCACTACATTCCACTGCTTTTGGTAGAAAGCAGCTTGAAAACCATCTACACCTGGAGCCTTCCATGCGCCCATCATAAAAAGAGCAGATTTAATCTCATCATCAGTGACAGTTCAGTGCAAATCATCATACACCTGGGGATCCAAAACTGGAAAACGACTAGGGATCCCCACCTCAGCAGGGGTTGGCCCATCCTCCGAATATAGATTCTGAAAGAAGTCCAGGGCGACCGATTGTAACTGACCTTGGTCTGTACACCTGTCACTATTATCAAGCTTCAAAGCTACAATTCTATTCCAGCGGCGACGAATAATTGTGGAAGTATGGAAATACTTAGTATTACGGTCCCCAGAAGCAATCCAATCAGACCTGGACTTCTGAAACCGCAACACTTCTTCTTGAACAAGCACATCCTCATACTCCTTCTTAAGCCTCCATAATAAACGGCGCAGTCCCCTACAGTCATTAGCATCACGAGCCTTCTCCACACCCGCCATTCGAGCTAACAAACGTCTTTTCTGTTTAATAATATGCCCAAACACATTCTTGTTCCAGTCCTGAAGCACCAGTGTCAGAACCTCAGTAGCCTGCCCAAGAGAAGACGACTCCTGCCAATTCTCTTGAATAAGATGTGGAAAATCCTGGTACAAGAACCAAGCTCCCTGAAAATGGAATAACCGATGAGGTCTATCCCCTTGCGACCTCAGAGATAATTGTAGAAGCAGGGGTGAATGATCAGATTTTGTCCAAGGGAGATGGGACACAACAGCTTCCTCAAACATAAGCCTGCAATCAGCATTAACCACTACCCTGTCTAGTCGCTCATGAAAGCCCCGACGTTCCCATATGAAACAAAAACCCTCAAAACCCAAATCAATCAGGCCGCAGTTACCGAAACACTCTGATAAAGCACGGGCAGCCGAAACAACGATCGGCGCACCACCTGCCTTCTCCGAATCATCCAACAGAGAGTTGAAATCCCCCGCCACTAGCCAAGGGGCTGATAGGTCTATAGAGAACTTCCTCAACCCCTGCCACAGTGCCGCCCTAGACTGAGTTGCTGGACTCCCATAAACGGCCGTTAACCACCACGACCTCTCTCCAGAACCATTCACCACCACGTGAACATACTGACGATGGATCTTGGATACTTGAATGAAATCCGAGGGACCATTCCATAGAATCCAAATGCCACCGGAAAAACCAACCTCCTCACTTCTAACGTGCCAATCGAAATGAAGCTTCTGTATAGAATGATCAGCTTCCTCACCACTAATCCAGGTCCCAAAAAGCACTAAAACCTGGGGATGATATTGTGAAACCAGATCCCTCACTGCCCGATGGAACTCATTACTCTTCGCGCCTTGACAATTCCAAAAGATTAATGAAAACTGATCCATAAAATAGGAAAGGGATTGGAGACACAAACTTACAGGTCAAGCACTTTTGGTACTCACATCAATCCTCACAATCTTACCAATTTCGTTCCCAAGCATGCGCAGTATACTGTTATGATATAACCAACAATGAAGCTCTGGGATTTGAATCCATGCGACAACAGAACCAATAGAATGCATCGAGGGCTTGAAGTTGGGATGCCAAGTCTCCACCGTCAAATAGTGCCCAAAAATCTACCAGGGGCCGTCCGTAAGTGCATGGAGGTAATCACCATGGCTAGAGAACTTCACAAAGTAATAATTGTTCTCCAGTCAATGACCTTCACCAGAGCAGACAATTGCCAAGTCGTCTTCAAACGGTTGCAGAGCACCGTATATCCAATACGCCTACCCCACAGTTTAACAATCAGGGTACTCTCGCACCGTTTATGGAGCTCAGAACAGAAGCGGTCAGAGATGGATATCATCGGGCCCTTCTCACACCGAGTAACCGTTATATCCCCTTCCTCGATCTCAAACGACGTATCAATGCGAGGAGCACCCCCATCCCTTTCCTGAATAGGTATAAATAGTTTGTCCCTATAAATAGGGTTCGTAGCAGAGCCGGCGCCCATCCTAGGGGCAGCCGTAGTCGTCTCCGGAAACCTGAAGGCATGCTTCTCCTTCCTGGAGGCGGGATCAATATCTGGGGGGACTGGCGGCGGATCATCCCGTGGTGGCCCTACAGACGGCGTCGTGGCGGACATACAACCCTAGAAGAAAACCTTGAGAGGCACGAAAAAGTCGGAGGATAAAATTTGAGCACTTTGAACAATGACACCTATCATAATTTGAGACAACTCTATAAGCAAAGGAAAGAAAACAAAGATGACTCTTTTTTTGCTTTCGCACTGGTGTCCTGGGCCAACCCACCTTTAAGGGATAACAACGGGCCCAGACTAATCCAGCTCATGGTATGATTAGAACCATAAAGGTTGGCGCCACTAGCCCCTAGAGTGTTGCGTTCCCAAGACTCGAACTCGAGATCCCTTGGTTAAGCTAGAACAACTCCAACCAGTTGATCTAACCCATCGAGGTTAAAACAAAGATAACTCTATAAGCAAGTCTCCGGTTAACCAAAGTTAAATAAGGATACACGGGGATCAATTAAAGAGAGACTGTTGAAGGGCAGTCGCTTGACCGACTGTCCTAAGCATTCCTCTACTAATTTTATTTTATATTTCTTCTCCAGTTAGTAATTTAATTTTACTAAGATGCCTTCAATTCATAACAAGATAATTTTAAATACTAGATTTGAGACGCCCCGACCCGTATTTACCGTACACAGTAAACACGTGCCGGAACTGTGACAACCCAGCCCAACAAGGCCTAGCATACAGTGTATAAAGCATAACCCTGGCTCAACAGCCCAAAAGTATAAACAACAATATGGCCCTACGGCCCAACATCAATAACATCAATAGTAATGAAACTGGCCCAATGGCCCAACAACAATAACAATATGCACAGCGGAAGACTTAAACTCACTAACACTGTATGCGACACATGCAATCTATGGATCCAAGCCTGTCCAAGGGAAATGCTGCAGCCTGTCTGGAATGCACCAAGCCTGTACATGAAACAGCTCATCCTACGGGATGAAACCCCGCAGGCGAGGGGTGAGTCCGAAACGCTCACCGACGAAAGATAAACAGTGATATTTTCAACCATAATACTTTCGAAATAATGCAACCATCAAATCAGATGAATCTATCACAAACAACATAACAGTGGATTACAACTCAAACAACACAATAGAGGTAACCAACACAAACAACACGACAGAGGAATCTACTAAATCATATCAAGCCAAGACTCAAAGAACACCTATTAATTTTTATTACCAATTTTATCTCCCGGGCCCCGTCACTGGACAAGCTAGGGTCGTACCTGGTTATTAACTAATTTTGGATGCCAGGCCCCACCACAATCCGGGATCAACATCCCCATATCTCAAATCCGGGATCAACATCCCAATATCTCAAATCCGGGATCAACATCCCAATATCTCAAATCCGGGGTCAACACCCCAACCAACAAACCCTCTGGCAAGACACCACAGAACTAGTCTCTAACCATCTAGTCGTACCACTACTTTCCAAGTGACAATTATATCATCATCTCACTTTCAGTTTCAGTTCCGTTTCCAATACTCATTATTCTTTTCCCAATTATCCACATTGACCAGTTCATCATTATCCTCTACTCAATATCACAAATCCAATAACACAGTCTAACATCAACAACAACAACATCACAGCAGTCATAATCATCACAGATTATTTCTCAAGCTCAACCAATCCGCAATTTCATATCACTAATTACACACAATTAACAGTACAACAATTATTCACAGTATCCACATGATCAATCCACACAGCCCAGCAACAGCAACAACATTCATGGCAATCAAATAACTAACAAGGATCATTTCAACGGTTCTATCAAACAACAAAGCATACACAGTATTACGGGCACATATCAAGGTTTATCCATCCTCACCTGGTGTGTCTCTGAAACTGCTATCCGGTCATATCCCGATACCCTATATGTACATATAGGAACACAATAATCACTTATAATGCACGACATAATGATTATGCATGATACCGGTTAACAGTTACTAGACGGCTTATCGGTTCTTTTTAATTATTTCCATAATTATCTTATTCATTTTTGTGGAGATTACTAACAACCTATTTTCCATCTGATATACCAATCATGTCCAACATAAGTCAAAACCAAAACCGAGCGGCCAAGCCGACATCCCGGCCCTTAGGTCGCTTATGACAAAAAGGCATATACACGTACACTCATACGTAGTGTATATTTAAGATAATATATTTGTAAATAAATCAAGTTACGACCCGTTAAATACCCACAGTCCATATGACGTAAATAATATTTCTTAAACATAATTATTCATAAAAATTCTATTTGTAATTAATTGAAGTTATGACCTATTTATACATATATATATTAGCTAGAAGAAATAACCGTTGTAACGATATATACATTTAGTAAATCTTATATAATCGTAGGTACTTATATACATAAAACTATAATCATTAATTAAATAAAAATATAGTCTAGCAATATCTATGCCGGTGAAAATAGCTACAGTACGTTATACGATATATATGTATATACTTGTATAAGATTAAAATCAATAACTAAGACAAGGTATAGGTCTAATATTATTTAGCCTAGGATTACGAAAATAATAGAAATATATATATATTTACATCTAGGCCTTTTATAATTGAATTAAAACGTAATTAAGAAAATTTGGAAATTAAACTCGGTAGGCCTTCACGAACATTTAGCCCATCGGAGGATAACTCTAATATCAATATAATTTCGAAAATCAAACGAGGGACATAATTAAAATAAATAACGACATGGGCCTTTTATTAATTAGCACAATATAAATTAAATAACCGAAAGTTTAATACAATGGGCCTTGTACGAGCCCAGATAAAATGTAAATAAAATTAAACCCAAAAATTAAATACAATGGGCCCTTTAGTAGCTCAATTAAAATTAAATAAGAGCAGGAGATAAATGAAAACATAAATAAGTAATAAGAGCAAGCATAATAAAATAGATAAGACATAAAATAAAAACCATAGGTTAATTAAGTTAGGTTAATCAAATTAAGTTAATCAATTTTAATTAGCGTCGTTTTAATGTCCGGGTCCGTTTTATCGCTCGGGTTCATTTATATGATGCAAAAGGTCCAAAGCTCGGGTTTACCCAAAGTCTGTTCCCGGGTTCGCCGGAAAATTCCCGGGACTCGCCGGAAACTCGCCGGATTCCGGCCATCACTGTTCACGACAGACAAGACAACATCCATGAGCTGCAGCTTCACTGCCCACTGAACCACGTCGTCAACAACGCCACAACAAACCACCATCGCCCATCCACCATCACTGGTCACTAACACAACAATCCAAGCGACGACCATACCCGCTAAGGAATCAACACCCACACCCACAGCTGCAACGTCAACACCATCCAAGCGAACCAACACTCACAGCAACCCCACAATCGACGTCAAGCCCACACACAACAACCTCGCCAATCAACCAACATAGACCACCAACAACAAATCCAAACAAATCAGCCACTAACCTTGGCTAGAACAATAGAATGAAACCAAGAGAAGAGAGGGAGAGGTGCAGCCAAGACTTACTCGGCCTCGGTGTCGGCGCACCCACGGCGGCGACGTCGTGAGTTGCAGGGGAGAGGGAGAGAAGACGTGAGACTGAGAGAGGGCGGAGGAAGATGGAGGAGGAGAAGAAGAGAAGCAGGGGAAGAGGGTATGGTGGCGGCGATTTGGTAACAGGGGCGAGGAGGAAGGGTGAGGGGGAAGCCGGTGGTCGCGGCGGCGATTTGAGGAGGAAGAGGGCGTCTCGGTGGAGGGCTGCAGAGGAGGAGGCGGTGGCGGCTCAGGAGGGAAAAGAAACGAAGAGGCAGGTGGCGGATCCGGGCGGCGTGGAGAGGGTCGGCAGCAGGGGCGGTGGTCGCGGGTTGCAGGAGGAAGAAGGATGAAAAGGGAAGGGGAAAGGGGGTTTCCGAGCGAGGGGAGAAGGATGAAGAGGAGGAAAAAGAGAGGGGAGAAAGGTGCAGAGGTGAGGGGAGAAATAATTGAGGGAGAGGGAGATGTGAGGGGAGGAAGATGACAAAGAGAAAGAGGAGAAGAAATGGAAAAGAAAGGGGTAGGGTCGTCTGGTCACGGGGCTCGGCGGCTGGTAGAAAGAAAGAAAAAAGAAAGGAGAAGGAAAAAAAGAAGAAGGAGAAAAGAAAGAAAGAGAAGGAAGAGGAGAAGTGGGGCCCGCGCGGCTGGGGAAAAACTGGGAGAGAGAAGAAATGTAGCCGGGAAAGAGGAAGAGAAAGGAAAGAGGAGAAGGAAGAGTGGCCTCGGGCAAGCTCATTTGGCCGGTCCGGATTCTCGCGTCGGAATCTCGTAGAAGCAGGGATACTCCCGTCTTTCCGACAAATTCCGTCCCGGGTCCAAAAATATGACTTGGGCTCGGAAAATCCGATTAATCCTCCTGAACGTCGTCCAAGTCTCGGAACTGGAAACCGAGGCTCGGTTAGTCAGGAAGATACTCCCGAGCGCGGGAAAATTCTCGGTTTCGAAAAAAAACGACTACCGATTTACCTCGAATTAGTTACCCGAGATTAATTCATTCGGTAATTCACTGTATAACGACTTTAACGGTCCCGGTAAAAATCCAAATATTACTCGGGCTGTTACAAGATTAGCTGATTTGCATGATATATTATCGATTTAATGTTAATTTTGCCTCTGTAATTTTTTTAAAAAATATATATAAAACGTTTGAAATATTCTCTCCAATATTCAATTCTTGTATGGTTATATAGGTATCTTATATTATTTTTTAAATTTATTTTCTAGCAACAATACCTTAACAAAAAAACGGAGTTTTGTATACTTACTATTTTTGTACTTTTATATGCTTAGTTAGTTATAGACATGTACTTTCTTTTTCTTTTATCCTCTGCACTATATAATTTGGTTCAACCGTGTCCTTCCGTCCATCCGAAGACTAATGGAAGGTGTTCCAAGGTAAACTAATCTCAAGTGGCATGATATTCGGTATTTATTTTACACGTCAAAATTTTTTTATTCCCCACACAAGCAATAATATATTTTGTTAGAAAAATAGAAATCTGTGAAATTGAAAAACATAAAAGGTAAATTGAAATACAAAATTTTTCTACTTTATCTTTTTTGGATTTTAATTTTGCAATACACTACCTTTTTCAAAAAAATTTAGTTGTGGTCGTGTGTGGCCAGGAAAGATCCTTGTACAAACAAAAAGCTATTTGGCATTAAATAAGGGAATTTCTTACTATTTTTGTACTTTTATATGCTTGAGTTAGTTACAGACATGTACCTTTTCTTTTTTTATCGTATAACTTTACGATATAATTTGGTTCAACCGTTTCATTCCGACCATCCCAACACCAACGGGAGGTGTTTAATCCTTATGTTTTATCAGGAGCTTATTGCATCCACAAAATTTGAATTTCTTACCACCTAAATGTCTAACATGGAGCATATAATTTTTTTTCATTTTATTTTATATTCTATTTTTGAGAGGAATTAAATAATTTCTAAAGGGATACAATTTTAGTCCTTTTTCTGATAACATTTAGGTACCTTTATGCTTAAAACACCAGGAAGATTTATAAGCATATAAACTTCGAGCCTTATGATTTCTCCTGTATTATTTTGGATTTTTCTATCTTATGCCTTAGGGTATATGATAAGCCATTAAAAAAGGAAATAAAATTTCACAATTAATGAACATCATTTTCCTGTGACTGAAATAACCTTATATTATTATGTCTTATATTAATTAAATTACATAAATCACTTTTATAGAATGGTTATTTTAGAAGAAAACTTATTACTAAAGACTTAGGGTTTTAATTGAAGACTTGGTCCATATAAATAGAAGAGGACAAAACCCTAGGAAGACACCTTTGACTAGTCTTTTTTTCAGAGCAGAAAAGTTTGGAGATTTCGGCTAGAAGAAAAGTGGAGATTTTAGGTTTATTAATTTGTAGCATGTCGACTACACTCTTTGTTATTTTCTTTTTTTTCATGAACTAATTTCTCTATCTAAGTTTATGGGATGTAGCTAGTGCTCTTGATGTTTTATTAATAATTCAAAGTTGGTTTCTTATATTCGTTATTACCTTGATTTGTTTATAGAGATCTTAACAGTGCTTGCGGCTTGATTACCCTTGAGTGCTATTTTAGACGACTTAGTGACGACTTGAGAGGTGAAACTAAGAACTCAAACCGTTTTATAACAAATCTCAATCCTACTGATCATCGAGAGAGACTTTAGGTTAGTTGAGGATAATAACGCCTGACACAGCAGGCACTGCACCCTAGGACAAACATCACTAGCGAGAGTAGGTTGTTCGGGACTAGAGTAGATCTACGATAATAGCGACAGCAGGTTGTAGATAACTTAGGCTAGGTAGCCCTTCAAGGTGGACGAATTTAATTACCAAGTTATTGAATTATTATTGAACAACATAGGCAGTAGAGAACCCCGGACAACCTAGGTTCTTATCCACTTGAGTTTCTTCTATTTGCAATTTGTTACTCTCTTTAATTTCCTGTTATTTACTTTATTCCCACGTAATTATATCTCCAAACGTATTTCTATTTATTTACTTGTTATTTATAGTCTAATTAATTGATTCTCTAAGGAAATTTTTGTTTCGCAACCCTTGTGATTCGACCTTGTCACTACAGCACGCTGTATACTTGCAGTTTTGTACAAACAAGAGGATGCATTTTTTTAAGTGCGGTATAGACTTCATCTCGAGTAAAAGGTGCAACAAGATGTTCTTTCATCTCCTTAGTGATACATGGTGTAATACACTGGAGGACTGGATCATGCTCCAAATCCGACCCTGAAGTAAAAATATCCATGTAGAAGTCATTGAAAACCCAGGAAGTATCTCTGTGTTTGGAAACCCAACCCCCACTATTATTTCGTATTCCCATTACCGAATTGGTCTTCCTCCTTTAACTGGCTTTATGAAAGAAAAAAACCAGTATTCCTGTCACCTTCTTTAAGCCACGTGAGCCTAGATCTCTACAGTCATAGTTTTTCTTCTTGTCTAATCAAATCAACCAGCTCGTCACTAATCTGTTTAGTTTGGGAAATAATTCGGTCAGTTTGTGGCTCCTTGTGGTGTTTCTCTAAAGCATCAAGCTTAGAACAGATTAGAGAAGTAATATTGCCAAAATTATTCTTGCTTCACTATTGTAATTGTTTCCCACAAACAGATATTTTCTCCTTCAATCTCCCCACTGAATTTCCATGAAGCTCCATGTTCGAGGCTCCCACCACAGTATCTAAGCATCCACCATTCTCCAACCAAACTTGTTCAAAGCAAAAAAGTTTCTTACCCGGGGCTGTGAAAACCTGTCTTTTATCGAATATGAGCTTCAAAGGTGCATGATCAGAGCCTTGTCTAGGCAAATGCTTTACCAATGCATTCGGGAACCTATCAGACCAGGAAATGGATGGCACAAGACAGTCTATATGCTCCTCAATGTAGGTGTCATCCGTATGGCCATTAGCCCAAGTATACTTGCAGCCTACATAACCAAGATCAAATAGTCGTAGAGCCACCAGTGTGTCATGGAACAATTGCATGGCGCTAAAGCTACGTAGATTGCCGCCATTTTTCTCCCATTAAAATAGCACTTCATTAATAAAACCAAGGGAGGCCTTGGTGTTGGTCCCCCAAGAGCTGCGTCAATTTCCGAGTGCGCCACTTCTCTGTGTTCTCAGGCCAATCATAGATACCAGTAAAGCGCCATTCACCTCCCTCTCCCACTCCTTTAATTGAAACATCAATGTGATGAAGAGAAAGAGAGAACAAAGAGACATCAACCTCCTCTTTCCATAACAGAGCTAATCCCCTGCTATGTTGTCGGTCAGCACCCTCACACTTAACTACCATAAGACCCTCCCACTGAAGTCTCGTCTATTTTTCTCTATCTCGAAATTTTTTAACTTAGTCTCTGAGAAGAAAACTAGGAGAGGATTTTCAAGCATAATTTGCTTGCAAAGAGAGGAAATTGGACGTGGATCCCCCAAATGGTGACAATTCCAACAAAAGGTAATCATGGTGAATGGCGGAGGTTGCGGACTTGCCAAAACTGCACCCGAGACCAAACTTCCTCTCTGTTTCTTCCCAGATCCCTCCCAGTCGACAGTCAGCTCATTTGATTGTAGTAACCCCGACTTCCTCTTAGACACATACGACATCACCACGATTCTCTCCTTTCCTCACCAAGCCAGGCTCCTCTTTTCAGAATACGTCTAGAATGGGGAGACTGCGCTTCAAAAGCAGGATGCACCATTACTTCCACATTGGGGGGAACCACAAAAGGCCTACCCCACCCTTACTATGATGCTGCTGCTCCTCCATATTCCTCAAACCACTCCTCACCCCGTAAACTTTAGTTCATCGGGACCTCGACTATCTTTGCTCCTTCCTTTCTCATTCAAGAGGTTTTGCTCACCCTGCTTCCCCGAAATCATGGAAAATAGAGGATTAGGGACAAAATCAGCCTTGCTTGTGCATCACCATCGACAACAGGGTGTCCAATCCTAGGTTTTCGGGACCCTATCAGTGAGATCTTTACTAACCTGGATCACCCGGACGGGGCTCACCGTTTGGAACTCACTCTCAATTCTTGGTCTCGACTTTTTGGAAATGCCAAATGCTTGCACTCATATCAGTACCTCATCCAGATCCTTTGTTGCAGCTATATCCCCATTAGCAATGATTTGTGCAATTCTGTTGGTAGTTGCTATATTTTGCAGGGCCTGACTCTTCTCCAAATCCCTGCTAGGGGTAGTTCGATTCGCAAAAAATAGATGACGACTATCCAAAGACCAGGAAGACGTTTCCTACACAGGCGGCTTGGAAACAAGCTTCCGCCGAATAGGTTTGTTTAGGGGGATGCCCTCAGCCAATTACCATAGGGCTTCTCCTGCAGATCCAATTCATCCTCATCCCCCGCTGCACAGTCTCGGTCCAAATGCCCTAAGCATCCATAGTAAAAACAGAAGAGCGACAATCTTTCGTATTTGAAATACACCCATAAAGGATTTTTTGTAGTTCCTGTCATTAGAGAGCCCCGAACAACGGCCTACGCACATTAAAAAGGACCTTGAACCGAATATATTTATCCCTCTTGATGTTGCAATTATCTTCCAGCCCTTGAAATATCCCTACCTTCTGTGCAAGCGCCTGAACTAGCCTCTTGGATCTCTGCTTAAAAGGAATATCATACACTCGAACCCAGAATGTAACTTCAAAAAACTGAAGTACAGAAGGCTGCTCACTCGTGAGTTCCTTCAGAAGGACTACTTGATCATCAAAATTCCAAGGCTCATTTTCAAGATCCTCTGCTTATCCCTCCAGTGAAAGAACTGAAAAGCAAAAAGATTGTGGTCAATTTGGGGTACCTCAACCCCATGAGCTGGTCTCCAAACCATAGTTATCAGACCCGGCCCAGACACAGACCCAGAAAAGGTCACGGACCGCGGTTCAATGGTCCAACTGGATTCGAACCGGGGGTTCAATGTAATTAATCCGGAATAATAATTATTAAATAATTAATTATTCTAATCTATATATATTAATTTTTACCTATATTTTGATAATAAAAAATAAAAATAAAATCTTATTTTCATTAAATAATACAATTTTATGTAAAAAGAGGAAAAAAATAAATTGTTTTATGTTTTGTGATTTAGAACTGACCTGGCTGGGTCATCGGTTCAACCGGGTCGCTACAGAACCGGCCGGGTCAACGATTTTTTCACGGTTGCAGTTCCGGTCCAGCACATCTAAAAACCCAGAATATGCTGCGGGTCACGGTTCAACTGGTCGAACCGGCTGGGCCGGGCCAGATTTAATAACTATGCTCAAAACTTGCTTCATGGTATTTATGAAGGCTCTTGCATTGAAAGGCCTCTCAGTCCAAAGCTTCGCTACCATACAAAGGGACGCTGAAAAGTCCTGCTTTGCCTCTTCATCCTCCACCACAACAACTTCCGCCTCTATAATTGTAGAATCTAGAACCGAAACCCTACGCTTATGACCATCTTCCTCCCCATCCTGTCTTGTATGACTCGACTCCATGAGAAACAGAGCTCAAGAGCCAACCCTAGACAACCCCAAACCAGTGGAACCAACATGAAAATCACAAAACAAAACTAAACGAAACCCTAGCAACAAGGAGAAAGCCTTAGAGAGGGAGACAACTCGCAAAATACGAGAGAAAGAACCAAAAAAAAAAAAACGGGAGTGAAACTCCTTTCAACGAGGTTATATATGGCTTGCATTATTAATTTGATGTGTCTTAATTTCTTTGGTGATATAATGATATTGGGCACCCTAAAAATTGATATTCACAATCCTATTAATACTTTTAATGAGGAGTGTTTATCGCCAAAAAATTTTATTAATTGTGTTGTGGTTACTCGTAGGGGCGGATCCAAAAAACAATTTTAAGGGGGCCAAAACATAATATCATTTAGGTTAATGGGGCTGAATTGTATTGTATGAATCACAATATGGGCTGAATTGTTTTGCATGCGTCAAAATCGTTAAAATGAAGGGAAAATTACAATGTCATGACTCCAACCCGTCGCTTTAAAAAAGGCTAGATAACAACAAACCAACCACCAAGCTACCTAAAAAACTTATGTAATATTATTACCATATATGTTAAAAGAAGAATTCTAGGGCGGGCCTCATCCCCCTTTACTCCCCCTATATCCGCTCCTGGTTACTCGAGGAGCGTGGATATCATTGAACATATCTTTCATGGCAACAGGAGAATACCTCCCGGAGAATATTTCAAACGATGTTTAGTCCGTGTCGGTATGCTCGTGCAAGTCAATATTTTTGGGGGACTTGTTCTAACTTATAGAAAGGGGGGGACTTTTCTAACCATGACAAAGAAGTAATGTGCAAGGAGATCTCGTTTTCCCTAATACCCCAATACTTTCAATTATGAAAAAAATTGATTGAAATCAATGATGTGACATTCCGATGCTCATAGTAGCTACATATTTCATTCCTGTTAAGAGTATATAAAACTACTAAACTCTGGTAAAATTTGTATTCTTCAATTCAAATGTTTCTTCTCAAAATCAATTTTCCGTTTTAATTAATTAGGAGAAATATTTCAGCAAATCCTTTTACACAATGAGCACTAATTACAAAAGAACATCCACACTTCTCGTTTACTAACCAATTGCGTACCAAAATATTTCATGCGTACATTATTCCTGAAAAATTATGTTATGTGATGACAGAATAAGTATCAGTAAAACAATGAGTTAAAGATTCGACAAAGAAACAATGAGTTGAAGATTTATTTATATTTTATTTTGTCAAAATTATTGAGGAAAATTTACACAAGAAGTAGGGAATGGCAAATTACTAGCAAGCTTCGTGCAAATTGGCTAGTTGCAATCTTGGTCAATGGGCTTCAATTAAGGAGGTCAACGAAAAATGAAATGACTACAGTGTATACTTCCCTACTCCTGCCAATAATGCATCTATTTTTTTTATAAAAAAAGTAGTTAGGTGGACATAAAAGTACACAAAGGATGACTAGAAAGACTGATAACTACGAAGAATGAGCTAAGCTTTCCTATATATAGGGGGTATCCATAAAGGATTTTCTATTATTCCCATACATACTGATACCACATAATATTGGAGGTTCAAACCGTTTTCGAAACAATGATTAATCTCTTGCCCTTTCCCCTAATTCTAGTAGTAGTATTGTTTAGTACTCTTTATATTATCCTTAAATGGTTTAGCTCTCCACTTCCTAAAAGGAAGCCTCTTCCACCAGGTCCCAAGCCATGGCCTATCGTAGGCAACATTTTCCATATCGGGAAATTCCCCCACATCTCACTGGCACGCTTCTCTGATGTTTATGGCCCCCTCATTTCAGTAAAGTTGGGTACACAAATTGTTGTTGTCGCTTCTTCTCCGGCCGCAGCAACCGCAATTCTGAGAACCCACGACTCTTCGCTCTCAGGAAGACAAGTTGGACAGGCAGCAAGAATTGACAATATGGATTTTGATCGGGTGAGCCTTATCTTTGCCCCCAGCTGCACGGATGCATGGAAATCTTTCAGGACTCTGTGCAGGACCGAGCTGTTCTCCGCGAAAGCAATCGAGGCGCAGTCCATTTTGAGGGAGAATAAGATGAAAGAAATGGTGGAATATTTAAGAAGTAGAGATGGGAGCGTGGTTAGTGTTGGAGAAGTAGTTTTTGCTACTGTCTTTAACATGCTTTGTAATATCATATTCTCGAAAGACTTAATGGAGTTGGATGACAAGGAAGGCCCTACCGGAGTGAAAAGCCTTATCAGTACGATGCTGGAGTCGGGTGCTGCTGCAAATATAGCAGACTTCTATCCAATCCTTGCTAGGTTGGATCCTCAGGGTCTGAGAAGAAAGGTGGCTAAGTGTTTTAAACAGATGTGTGCCGTGTGGGAAATTATCATCAAGGAGAGAAGAGAAAGCCTTGCCGTCGGTGCTCGTACTGATCATAGGGACTTCTTGGATGTTTTTCTGTCAAATGGGTTTGATGACCAGCTAATCAATTGGTTGATAGCGGTATGCAGACATTAATTATATACAATTTTTGTTGTTTCTTTCTTCTTATAAACTGTTGCAATATTAATTTGTTTGATATTGTTGCAGGAGTTGCTTGGTGCAGGGGCAGACACTACAACTGCAACCGTAGAATGGGCAATGACCGAGTTGTTCAGGAACCAGCAAGTGTTGAAGAAATTATGCCAAGAGTTGGAAAGGGAAATCGGCAACAACCCACTAAATGAATCTAATGTCTCTCAGCTTCCATATCTAAATGCGTGTGTAAAAGAGACATTAAGGTTGCACCCTCCAGCACCATTCCTTGTCCCTCGCAGAGCTCTTGAAACCTGTGAGGTCATGAATTACACAATTCCTAAAGGCGCTCAAGTGTTTGTGAATGTATGGGCCATTGGGCGTTCCTCCTCAGTATGGGAAGATCCGTTATCTTTCAAACCTGAGAGGTTTCTTCGCTCTAGTTTGGACTACAAAGGCCACCACTTCGAGTTCTTACCATTTGGCGCAGGAAGAAGAATTTGTCCTGGGCTACCCTTGGCTACTAAGCAAGTCCAGTTGATTTTGGCCTCCTTAGTGCATTACTTTGACTGGCCTCTGCCCAGTGGCGGGGATGCTCTGGAGTTAGAAGTGAATGAAAAGTTTGGTATAGTACTGCAGAAGGAGCAACCCCTCCTTTTTGTTCCAAAGGCAAAACCATCATTTTGAAACCTTTAATTATTGCACAATCCTTCCTATATATTTTCTGCTCTTTGCACTTTGGTTTCTCTTGATCTGCTTCTTCCATGTATGTAGTTTGGTTCTCAAGATCGAGCACTAGAATAATATTGAAAAGATAGCTCCTACCAATTGAGAATTAGTAATAACTAATAAGGGGTCCAGGAATTAACAAAAAGTTCGACTAAAAGAAAAAAGAAAAAAATGAGATCGTGGAAAGTTATAGTCAAGAATTGATTTGAAATGACCTTTATTGTTTGGTTTTTTTCCCAGAACAGGCAATGTGACCTTGAGACACAAAAGTCGTCCCTTTTTACTTTTCAGCGGGTCGTCCCTTTTATTTGTCAGCCCCGGGCACCGTGGAAAGTTATTGCGCCCAACGTTTTTGCTGCTGCTACTAGGCAGGTTCGATGCTTCGTGCTTGTAAAAGACTAACCAATTAAAATTGGGCTTTTAAAGATGGAAATTGGCAAATGCAAAAAAGATATTGATGGTTCATGCATTTTGAGGCATTAATTGCATAGCAAAAATAGATATTTGGTTTGGCTCTGACGATCCCAGCTTCTGAATAATGACCTGCAAACACACACAAAGAAGGCCTTGTGATTCACCCTGCTTCTCTCCCTCATCAGCCACTAAGCACTAGTCTAATATTATAACAGTGATCCTTGAATTGCAAATTGAAAATAGTCAATATTTCTTTTTGAACTGGAATAATCAATATGTATCAGACCCTGTCGTTATGCTCTTATTTTCTATCATGCATTCGAACTAATTATGATTGTATTTAATAGTCAAGCTCATTTAATATCTACATTCTCAAGAATGGGATAGCTTACTGCTTTTACTTTTTTTTTTTTCCGAAATGGGATAGTTTAGGTTAAATGCATTTTATCCTCCTGACCTTTGGGTCAAACACAAATAACCACGGTTTTGAAAACCGGACGGTTCATCGAACCGGAAAAGCCAAAAGTTCAAAAAACTGGGGTCCAATTAGTATTTTATTAATTATAAAAGATTAAAATGAAAAAACAACAAAAATATACATATTATAGCATCTTCAAGTATAAATCATACATTAATTATGTATTATTAGACCGATAATAATAACAAGTTAATTTAAGAAAAATTAAGTATGTATTATTAGAAGTTTTGAAAAAAAGAATAACCCATATCGACAGTACCGGTTCGCATGGTTCGCCCAAAACTGGTAAAACCATCCGGATCAACCAATCTTGTGAAATAGCTCATTTTTAGGGGTCTTGAAAACCAAATGGACCATTGGTTCCTGGGTAATCCAGTTGAACCGACTGGTCTGGTCTGGTTTTTGCAACCTTGCAAATAACTATCCCACATAAAAAAAAAAACTAGTATTTTACCACCTCACATTTATCATCCCAATATTTCAACCCTTTTGATTAAACCAATTTAGGAATTGGTTATTCAGGTATGTGAAAGAAAAGAACCAGCCATTGCGCACCTCACACTGGCGCTTGCACGCCACCATGAGTTCGCCGTGCACCGACTAGACTTGCAGCTTCTCCAAGCATCCGAAGTGCTCACGACAATGGAAAAACGATCAGTATGCACACTATAACTACTCAAGTCAAAAACACGGGCTAAACGGCCCAACCAAAAGACTCAATAAAATCAATTGTCCAATTTTATCTTTACCGGGCCCCGTCACGGATAAGCTAGTGGTCAAACCTGGTTATCAACACATTCCGGGTGCCTGACCAAATCCAGGGATCGACATCCCAAAAATACGAACCCAGGGATAGACATCCCAAAAATATATCACGGGATAGACATCCCAGGCATAGACATGCCAAGCATAGACATGCTTATCAAGTAACCCAGGTCAAGGCCACCTTCCATTTATTAGTGTCAAAACGACTCAAGGACAAATGTCCAAAATAACCGACATGGGATAAACATCCCGAAAACCAAACAGGACATCGGGATAGACATCCCGAACCAAAACACATCAAATACAACATGCAACATAGCAATAACCAATAAAACACAAATACCGAGTAATAAGGCACATATTGAAGGAAATCCATCCTCACCTTGGCCGATTACTCAACTTCGGAGACTATGACCGGTCCGACGCCGGCTCCTCGGGAAACTGCCCGATATCCAAAATCCTATACAACAAACCAGATATTCACATAAATGCACATAAGAGTATGTCATGATGCCAATACTACAAATTACCCATCCCGGTTCATACCCTTTATTATTTCCATTTATCGAAAATAATTTTCCGAACGTATTTCCAAATATAATTTCGGTACCATACTTTAATTAAAATTTTTTTCAAAATAATTTCATAAAATAATTATAATTATCCAAAATAATAATATCCATAATTTTTCCAGAAAGATATTAAGCTATTTATAATTTTCAGAAAATATTTACATAGTATTTATCTTTTTCTAAATACATATACAATTTAATTTTTCCAACACAAAACATAATTACTTTTAATTTACAAAATACATATTCATATACATACACCAAAATTATAATTTTCCAGACTAAATAATATACATATTAATTTTCCAGAAATTATTTTCAAGGCATATATATAATTTTCCAAGTAATATTAGTTTTTCCTAAAACATTACTTAATTATTTTTTCAAAGTAAATATATTTATATTTTCCTGAATATAACAGAATTTAATTGTCCATAATTTCTCAAAATATATATAATTTGTTTTCCCAAAATTCAATTCCAGAATATTAATAAAAATATATATATAATTTGTTTGTTTTTTTTTAAAAAAATAAATCGGGCTGGGCCATGAATAGTGCGGCCCAGTACCAAGGCAGCAGCCCAACGCAGTGCCAAGGCCCGGCCCACACCACTCAGCCCAACCCAGAAGCCCATAACCCAACTACCGAGTTCGCGACCCGTTTCCACGAACGGATCTTGCCAAAAGTCGGGTCTTACCTCCGGGTAGCGGCGGCCGGCGACGACGGCAGGCGCGAGGAGGAAAAAGGGAGGACGGCCACGAGGAAGGCAACCTCGAGGCGACTCCAAGGTGGCTGAAGGACAGCGCGAGGCGGCACGGAGTGAGGCGGCAGCTGGGCTGAAGCAGATCCGCCGGGTTCTGCATCGGGTCAGCGGCGGTGGAGTGCGCGTCCGGCGGCGTAACCAAGCGGGGGTGACGGGGTTGGAATCGCGACGGCGAGACGAGGCCAACGGTGGCGGTGGTGCAGCGAACAGCGGCCTGGAACACTACGGAGTGAACAGTGACCGGAAGAAGGAAGGTGGTGACACTGTTCATTCCCATTTTTCCCGATTTTTCTCTCTTTTTTCTATTTTTCTTCTTTTTCTTTCTATTTTCTTCTTCTTTTTTTCTGTATTTCCGATTTCATTTTTTTTTCTTTTCTTTTTTTTCTTTCATTTTCTTTTCCTTTTTCCCTCTTTTCTGTATTTTTTTCTGTTTCCTTTTTTTTCTCTTTTTTTTCTCTTTTTCTTTTTCTTTTTTTTTCTTCTCTCTTTTTTTTCTTTTCCTTTTTTTTCTTTTTCTCTCTTCCTCTCTTCCTCTCCTCTTCCATCGGTCTGCTTCTCCTTTTTATAATTGAAATTTACTATTAGACTTGTGAGTATCAAATAATACAATTCGTCCGTATTACGGGCGAATCCGATCCGGACCAGAAAATAACCGATACCTCCTTAGTTATTTTCCGGTGTGATTTTTCCGAGAAATTCCGAAACCCGAAAAATACCAACTTAGTTCCGAAAAATTCACGGGAAAATCACGAGCGCGGGAAAACACTCGGATTCGAAAAACGACTCCCGATTTACCATGAATTAATTACCCGAGATTAATTCAACAGTAAATCACGGTGAAACAATTTCTACAGTCCCGGTAAAAATCAAAAATTTTACCCGGGCTGTTACAGTCTACCCACCTTAAAAAGAATTTCGTCCCCGAAATTCCGTCTTATTCGTGGGTCCTACCACGATAAGCTTCTGGCACACTCTGTCAGGTGTCCAACCTCAACATGATTTGTCGCTTATACCCTTAAGCGACATCTCTTCCGCTTATAAATACCAATCCTCACAGCTGAGACATTCACTCTCAGCCATGGACTCTCCACTTCGTTCTCGAACGACTTCAGACTCCGAGAACAACAGCTACATCGGTGGCAAGGCTTTCCAAACAAGCTCCGATGAAGAGGAACCTTTTTTTTTTTCCTCTCTTTTTTTTCTCTTTTCTCTCTTTTTCTTTTTCTCCTTTTCTCTCTTTTTCTTTTTTTTTTCCTCTCCTCCTCTCTTCCACCGGTTCTCCTCTTCTTTTATAAATGAAAAATTACTATTAGTCTTGTGAATACAAATAATGCAACTCGTCTCCATTACGGGCGAATCCGATCCGGACCAGAAAATAACCGATATCTCCTTAGTTATTTTCCGGTGTGATTTTCCGAGAAATTCCGAAACCCGAAAAATACCAACTTAGTTCCGAAAAATCCACGGGAAAATCACGAGCGCGGGAAAACACTCGGATTCGAAAAACGACTCCCGATTTACCGTGAATTAATTACCCAAGATTAATTCAACAGTAAATCACGGTAAATAAACTTTTACAGTCCGGTAAAAATCCAAAATTTTTACCCGGGCTGTTACAGCCCTACACCTGACCATTTGGCCCACCTCGGCGCCCTCTTACAGGGTTACTGTCATTGGATTGTTGAACCCGCAGACTAGCGACACACAATAGGAGATGCATTCCTTGGTGTCGTGGTGGAGGCTAATTTGCGCTAGCATTGCCGGGTGGCGCCGCCGAGGCCGTTGCACTCCACAAGGCACCTATAGTCCCTGGTCACACTATAGAAGACGTCGTTGCGTGGGTGCAACCAGCGTGAGCCCAGACTCGGCCAAACCAGTGCTAAGATAGGGCTTCGAAAGAGAGATCGAAATCGTCGTTTTAGAGGATGTTGTGATCGGAGTTTTACCGGATGGCAGGGTAGAGGGTGAAAGGGCAGTTGTTGATTGGTAATCTACTAATTTTGAATGGCTCTGCCTTTCTTCGTTCACAAACCAAAGAATCCCGAATTGGTTCAACCAAAAGAGTTGAAATAATAAATGTGAGGTGTACCCTTTTTTTTAATGCCGGGTGATTATTTATGTTTGACTGAAAGATCAAGGGGGTAAAGCGCATTTAATCCGGGATAGTTTATTGCATTATCATCATGCTAGCAAATTAACATCATCCCTTATGAGCCCCACCGAATCAGCTGGTAAGGTATTTGTCCAAATAGACAAGTGATTAGAGCTAGATACCCGTGGCTTCTCCTACTTTATTACAAGATCTAATAATATAACTAGGGATAAAATCCAAAAAAAGTAAAACATCATGAATAACATGGCTAAACCGGGAGGAAATTGGACCGATCATTCTTTTTCTTTTTTTTTTTTTATCAAAAAGTGAAGAAGATTACAAAAAAGAAACACTAACGGCATTTGTATGCCACGGCATCAGAAAATAACAAAGGAGAAAGATCACCAATGTGATGTTAGTCCAAATTGACCCGGATACCTGCCTGTCCCGAGTTACTTAATGAACTACTGTCAACATTAACCTTCACCCACGGTGGTGTTGGACACTCCCAAGCAACTAATTTTCCTTGCCTAACAGAACCTACCAACCTCAACTGAGCAAAACAATTTCCATATTCACGAGGCAGTTGAGGGGCTCGAACAACAAACACTCGAGGATAAAACAACACCCTGCTCAAAAACAGCCCCATCATAGGCACACTAGAGGTGTCAACAGAGAACAACAAATAACTCCCTCCTACCTGAAACAGCACTTGTGCACACTCATCAAACCAAGTCAAAAGAGAAGCTACAGAAAAGCATCATCATCAATTCATCATCAACAAATCCACACAACGGCCATACAATCCGAACAACCCACATCTAGCACAAGCTGTCGAAGAAACAAGACGCAATTGACATTGTCGAGGACTCGAACCCGAGACCTCAATTAAATAGAACCAAGTCGCTTACTACTTAGGCTAATCTCATATTGGTAATTTTTTCCTTTTTTAGTGGTTTATCATGTGCCTCTACGACACACAATAGAAAAACCCTTATAATAAATATCGTACAAATTTTAATTATATTTCACTACAACAAACAGCCCATGGCTTTCCAAATATGAGAGTTGCGATGCACAGAGAGGTAGGAACTCTAACCTGCGATATGATCCCCAGTTCGCAATACTTGAACCACTGCAAAACTGTCCACCTCCAATATGATGTTTAACCCAACTGTTCGGTTTGGGAGACCAGCCAATCAATGTGCGTTCTT
Source organism: Turnera subulata (assembly GCA_028386065.3). NCBI lineage: Eukaryota > Viridiplantae > Streptophyta > Magnoliopsida > Malpighiales > Passifloraceae > Turnera > Turnera subulata. Next base: position 154,986 of record JAKUCV010004166.1, on the reverse strand, counting down.
CGATTCAAAATCATAGTTTCGTAAGTTGCTCTGTATACGCCAGACCTCATATGCATCTCCTACTCTCCTAGGAGGATAGTATCAACCAAATCCGCCGCAGCCAGTTGTGTTTTTGCCAATTCCGTATGTTTTGCAGGATCTACACTTGATTTAATCAGGAGAGGATCCGAAACCAAACAAAAACCATCATTAGCTTGCTTTTTTTTTTTTTTTTATCATACCATCATCAGCTTGTTATCATACCATCATCAGCCAGTTGTGTTTTTGCCAATTCCGTATGTTTTGCAGGATCTACACTTGATTTAATCAGTAGAGGATCCCAAACCAAACAAAAACCATCATCAGCTTGCTTCTTTTTTTTTATCATACCATCATCAGCTTGTTAAGTATAACTAAATGGAAAGGTACTAAAGATAATAGCAATTGGCAAGCTAATAATTCGTGGGTTTGAGTCAAAATAAGGGATAAGTTTGTCCAGACTGGATAGTAAATTCATTGTAATTTCATGAATCATCAACTGAAACTGGAAAAGAAGTAATTCTTGTATACTATGTGCTACATATCATGAATGTGATTTGAAAGCTGACTTTTAATTAGTGAAATCTGATGGAACCCATGGAAAAAAGTGATAGAAACATAAATGAATTGAAGACGGTTGTGGCAGACATCACTTATGAGCTATGATATAGTCGCATTTTCAAGAAAGCGACGACCTAGTAATATTACCCGCAGTTATCATCCAGTTGTTTTGTGGTACAAAACTAAGATCATTACTGCAACTTTTGTTCTGATCTGGATTCTGGAACAGTTTTGGTCCTTGTTATTTTATTTTCTATGAGAAGTGGGGAGTGTTATTCTAATCAGAAGATTAAACTAACTTTTCTGTATTGGAATTTTGTTTCATTACCCACTTAATCATATCTATAACCTTGATGGAGATGGCTGCTGATGCAAGTCATCCAGGTCATTTCTCTGACTAAGTTTCATCCTAGGAAGCCTAGTCATTTATTTTATAGCAATTTCCATGCTTAGTCACTAGTAACTTGGAATTTCCTTACACTTTCGTGGATCTAATTCCCTTTCAATTAAGGTTCTCCGGAATATAATAGAACAATGGTGGTTGCAACATGGAAATCAAGGTGTAGACTGATGATAACATTTTTTTTCTCTTTGTATATGATGATAACATTGATCACTATATTAGTTTCACCTGGTACTGATTTGATGTTTGGAGTTATCTTATGGGTTCTTTCTTTCTTTCCCTTACCAAAGTCACCATGTCTACCTCTCTCCACAACTTGCAAACTCTAGGCCTCTACAACTACATGTGCATGCTGTTACTCCTCCCCTTTGCTGATTCTGTTTCCTTTCAAATAACTAGGTTCCAGCAAGGCGACCCCAGTATAATCTACCAGGGAGGAGCAACAATCTTTGCAGGTTCCGTGGAGTTCAACAGCGACTCTTACATGTGTCAGGTTAGTGAGATTACTTATTTTTTCTTTATACTAAAAGAGTATCCTAGCTGATCATCGGGCTAATCTCTCCCTGTGGCTGGACGTAGGTTGGTCAGGTTACTTACAGGGAAAGGATTCCAATCTGGGATTCCACAACCAGAAGGCTCACTGACTTCACAAGCCACTACTCCTTCTACATTGACATTCAAGGGCGTGTCACCTATGCAGCCGGGTTCGCCTTCTTCCTAGCTTCTGCTGGATTTCATATACCAACCAATTCGGCTGGTGGGTTTCTAGGCCTGTTTAATCTTACAACAAACACCTCTCCCGCTGACAAAATTGTTCATATCGAATTTGACACCTTTCCGAATCCTGAATGGGATCCCCCACTTCAGCATGTGGGAATCAACAACAACTCCCTTACTTCGGCCAATTACACCCCCTGGAATGCCACCTTACACGCCGAAGACACAGCCGATGTGTGGATTACTTACAATTCCACAAGCAAAAACCTGACGGTTTCTTGGAATTATCGGACTACTTCTACTCCTCAGGAGAATAAGACCCTCTCCTATATTATCGATCTCAGGGAAGCTCTCCCTGCGTGGGTGAACATTGGATTTAGCGCTGCCACCAGCAATGTCATAGAGCGGCATGTGCTTCAGTCATGGGAGTTCAGCTCAAACTTGGAGATCAATGAAAATGGGGGCGGAAAGAATGGTAAGAAGAAGATTACACTCCCTGTGGTTCTGTCAGTGTCAGGTGCCGTTTTAGTGGCCATAGTGGTTATAGCATTTGCTATTCTGAGGAGACAGAAGCGGAGGAAGAGGGATGCAGCAGAGACAATGATCTTAACATCAATCAATGATGATGACCTTGAAAGAAGAGCAGGTCCTAGAAAATTTTCTTACAGTACCCTTGCTTCTGCTACCAACAACTTCTCAAATGACAGGAAGTTGGGAGAAGGAGGGTTTGGAGCTGTTTATAGGGGATACTTCAGTGACATACACATGGCAGTTGCTGTAAAGAAGATCAAAAGAGGTTCCAAACAAGGGAGAAAAGAGTACTTAACAGAGGTAAAAGTCATTAGTCAGCTGAGACACAGGAATCTTGTACAACTCATGGGCTGGTGCCACGACAGGGGTGAGTTCCTGCTTGTGTACGAGTTCATGCCAAATGGCAGCCTTGATCATCATCTATTCGGCCTGAAAGATACACTTAGCTGGGGTGCAAGATACAGAATAGCTCTTGGGCTGGCATCTGCGTTGCTCTACCTTCACGAAGAGTGGGAACAATGTGTGGTGCACCGAGATGTCAAGTCAAGCAATGTAATGCTGGACTCGAGCTTTAATGTCAAGCTGGGTGACTTTGGTTTAGCCCGACTCATGGACCACGAGCTTGGTCCAAGGACAACTGGGTTGGCTGGAACTTTTGGATACTTGGCACCTGAGTATGTGCGCACAGGAAGGGCCAGCAAAGAATCTGATGTGTACAGCTTTGGAGTGGTTGCCTTGGAGATAGCCACAGGGAGGAAAGCAAGTGACACTTTTGAAGAGAAATCAGAAGTGAGCTTGGTGGAGTGGATATGGGATCTTTATGGGTGTGGGAATCTTCCATTAGCTGTTGACGCCAAACTTGAGTCGGATTATGATGGGAGACAAATAGAGTGTTTGATGATTGTGGGGTTGTGGTGTGCACATCCTGATCATAGCCTCCGGCCATCCATAAGACAAGCAATTCATGTTTTATGTTTTGAGGCACCACTACCTGATCTGCCTCCTAAGATGCCTGTCCCTGTATTTCGTGTTCCTCCGCTGGCACCTGCAAATTCAAGTGGATCTTCAGAAAATACCACCGCTTCAAGTATTTTAGCAGGTCGTTAAGTATCTCATGTTTTTGTTTCTTTTCTCTTTGCTGAAGAAAAAGAAATTCTCTGTGTTTCTAGGGGTTTTAAAACTCTTGTGCTTCTCTAGTACGGGGTGTTTTCTACTTATTTCATCATCACCAATGTATAATTACGGTTCCACAAATTTGGTGTTAGTCTGGAATAAACATTTTTGTGTCCTCATTTTAAGCCTGGAAATTAAGGACGGGATTAATGTTATATATTGCACACCTGTCCATCAAGTATTCTGTCATTCAGATGGACCATTCATATTTCAAGCATGAGAAAAAAAAAACAAAATATTTGTTTTGATGCTAAAAAACAAAATATAATACTTATATATTTATCAGAAAACTATAGCTATATATACTCTTATTTTGCCAAAACAGAAGATTTATATATTGTTTTTTTTTTTTCTGAACATTAGTAATATTGTTGAATAGAGCAAATCAAGGTGGCAGGACATGTCGCATTTAGACTGGACTTAGCTGTATAAGACCTTAATCATCAACATCATTTTTTTTCCGAAAATATTGGGTATTATATTAAGGGAATGGCGGAGCCATAAGCAAAGTTCATACATAACGCAGGATAAAAAATAAATAAATATAATACATTACAACTTAAAATGTCCATAAAACTAAAATTAAGCATAATAATAATATCCGAGCCATGGTGAGAAGCAACAGCGCGCTTGTAGGGGTCAAAACCTTCCTCGCCTGAACCTCATAAGGAGCAGAATGCGGTGTGGCCAACGACGACAATTGGTTAGCTAATGCCAACAACGCTACCATGGTGGTGCTTGAGCACCTTCTCGTGCCTTCAAGAGGAGCACTTCAATCACATCTGCAGTAAACATGGGAACCTACATACTTCAAAAAACAAAGGGTTAACCTTGATAACATGACCACTCCCAGAGTGGAGGTCTCTCCGATTGCATCACCGGATATGTTGGCACCAAAAAATGGCGAGGACCCCGCAAGCAAGACCTGAACAGGATCGGCGCCATCACCTTCATTGTCACCGACGTCACTCCTGCTGCCATCACCGGCGATCACTCCTCTACTGCAGCCACTACTGCTGCTAAATCCCATCTAATAACACCTGCAAAAACCTCGGCAAAACTTAAGAACTTTGATGAACTTGGGTCAGAAGGACCATATAACCAACTGAAGAGAAGGATTCTAAAGATCAAGAACTATCTCAAGAAACACAACACACCAGCCACAACCAATCACAATTCTACGACATAATTAATACCCAATTCACAACTTTATTAAGGGTTGACCAAACTAGGAAAGAGCATTAAGAGCTCAATTCAATCACTCTGCCAATGTCACATTAAGAGGTTGAAAATTTTTTAATGAGATGTCAGTGTTGGAATTATTTAATTTAAATACAATTATATTATAAATTGTTTAATTTTATAAGGTCACTAACTTATCTATTTTGGGCTCTGAAATATCTATGTTGGTATGGGCTTTAATATGTGTAGAAAACCAATTCAGGTAGTTAGAATTTTATGAACACCTTGATTGACCTAGTATAAAAAGAATATAATATAGAATAGTGGTCCCCAAGATTATTCCATGCTTCAGTAAGTCAAAATCGAAAAAGTCACATTGGGTTTAGCGATAATCAAGCTCGAACTTAGCATAAAGTAATTATTCTAACAAGTGGTAGCGGAGCCAGGTTTCATTCTTGGCACCTGTGGGTTATGGGCATCAGGTGCTGTGATTTTTGCAACAGGTTTCACTTTGGTCTGTATAGTTTTGTTTCTGTCATTCCAGTCCTTACGTGAAAACTTACAGTTCAATCCTTACGTGCATATTGTTTTACAATTTGCCCAAGAAGACTAAAATTAAGGATTATTTGCTTACTGCAAAACATATTTTTAAAATTAAATTCAATATTTGGTATTATATTCTTTTGGGATGTCGAGTATTTTGCTAAATTAATTAAAGCAACATGTTACTAACTGTGAGTACCCGACCTAAAATTAATTGGGCTTACTCACCACCTTCTTCTTAACCGTTATTCACATCTTTGAGTCGCCACTCGAATTTTATTATAGGGAAAATTCAGGGAAAAATTTTCCATAGGCAACCAATGACTCCTTAAGGCAACTGATAAGCGGACCAAAGATGTGGACCCAGGGGTTTGTCACGGATGGAAAGGTATTAGGCACCCATCCAAGTTGGGATGAGATCATGTGCAATTAGAGAGAGATTAACATATGCCAATGCACAACAACACAAACAACGGAAATGAACAAAATTAAAAATTAAAACAAAAAATAATTAAAGATTGAGCTTGCATTTTATACCACTAGAAACTGCCTACGTACCCCCTGATAATGGGTTCAGAGCTCACGTAGTTATTTCTTGCATCACATAACAATCACAGCATCATCACCATCAATTTGTCACAGCGGCAATCAATCAAAAGAATTAGAACGAGTTACCTCTTGAAGCCCTCCTCTAGCTCCTACTTGCTTACCACTCCTTAGCAGAATTTTGGCTTGAATTAAAGCTAGAATTCCGGTTTCTTGATTTGGGGATGTTGATCCCGGTTTGGTTTGGATATTGGGATGTCGATCCTGGATTGGTTTTGTTATTGGGATGTTGATCCCGGGTTATATTTTGGCCTGGCATCCGGAATTAGTCGATAACTAGGTACGACCCTAACTTGTCCAGTGACGGGCCCCAGATATTAAAATTGGAGAAGCTAATGAGTGAGTCGTGTCTTTTGGTATTGGGTTTGGGATGTCGATTCCTGTGATTTGGTTTTGGAATGGATATGACTTAATTGTCACGTGGTAAGTCATATCCATTCGGGATAGAAAGAAGACAAACCAGCGTCTTTTGTCAGCATTAAACTTGTAGATCTACTTCTTAGCTTTCCAAAGACTCCAAGAATGCAACAAATCGATGCATACAGCTCCAAATATAGCGATTCTTCCAGGACTGCCTGTACTGGAATCTTCCTCTCGGGTTCCTCCTCTTCTTCTCCATAAGCTTGCTCCACTCCGCCTTCTTCTTCTCCTTGTCTTGCTCTCTTCTTGTTGTTGCCTTGCTGCTGCTTCTCTCCATGAAAATCCTCCAGAATTTCAACCCTTTCTAAGGTTCCTAAGCTTGGAGTTAGAGAATTATTCCAAGCACCTAAGCTTATGTGTGTATAGAGAGAGAAGAGAAAAATTGTTTATGAGGGTGAATGGGGGGTCCTATTTATAGTGTTCAAGGGGTCTGTACGTAGTGTTGATCTAAGGGTCGGGATTAAATCCCTAGATCCAACAGTAGATACCCGAAATCAAGACAACTGGAAAAAATTGGTAAATTGCCGAAACTGGGAGCGATATCTGCCCAGCCATGGCGGTCATGTCGTGACGAATACTGTAGACCCCCTAACACTAGGGGATATTTCAGTGATATAAACATGGCAGTTGATGTAAAGAAGATCGAGATCAAAAGAGGTTCCAAACAAGGGAGAAAAGAGTGCTTAACAAAGGTAAAAGCCATTAGTCAGCTGAGACATAGGAATCCTCATGGGCTGGTGCCACGATAAGGGTGAGTTCCTGCTTGTGTATGAGTTCATGCCAAATGGTAGCCTTGATCATCATCTATTCGGCCTGAAGGATACACTTAGCTGGGGTGCAAGATACAGAATAGCTCTTGGGCTGGCATCTGCTTTGCTCTACCTTCACAAAGACTAGGAACAATGTGTGGTGCACCAAGATGTGAAATCCAGCAATGTAATGCTAGATTAAAGTTTTAATGTCAAGCTTGCCAATTTTTGATTGGCTCGACTCATGGACCATGAGCTAGGTCCACAGACGACAGGGCTGGCTGGAACTCTAGGCTACCTGGCTCCCAAATATATAAGCACAGGTCGGGCAAGTAAGGAATCGGATGTGTATAGCTTTCGAGTGGTCGCAGTGGAAATTGTTACAGAAAGAAAAGCAGCCAATGGCATTGAACCCAAAGACGAAATGATGGGCTTAGTGGAGTGGGTTTGGAATCTTTATGGCAGTGGAAAACTTAGCTTGGCAATTGATGAGAGACTTCATGGAGAATTTGACAGGAACCAAGTAGAATGTTTGATGATTGTCGGGTTGTGGTGTGCTCATCCTGATCGTACTTTGAGACCATCTATCAGGCATGCCATTCATGTTCTTAATTCTGAGCCCAATTACCAGACCTTCCATCGAAGATGCCTGTTGCTTTGCATCATGTTCCTACATTTTCCGTCAGGTCTGGAGAACCTTTCATATCATATTCAAGCATTATACCAGAGGGCCGCTAAAAGAAATATGAAAATTCTAGCTTTGTTGTGCATGGATATATGGTTTTTCTTCTATCCTTATCTTATTTAGTGGCACTGAGGTGCAGCCAAAGTGCTAAACATACCATGATGTGTAGTAGTACACTGCATATGTCCTTAGTCTTAAAGGCACCAACAAACGCATATATCTGTCCTGAAGGTACTTCTTACTGGTTTAATATAATAAAGCATTCTTCAGCAATGCTACAGTAGTGTGGTTCCATCTGAATTCTTGGTACAACAAACTACCCTTCAATATATAATCCCAATACTGCTACGTCGTCCTTTCTCTATGTTCCAGTATGTTAAATTTCTTAATCACTCTATAAATGATCTGAGGTTAAACATCTTTTACATACCTAGACTTTCTTTTTTGTCGGGTTCATATATCCTCGAGTTTTCTTCTCCTTTTTATATACCCGAGTTTTATATTTATGCCTTTTATATATTCTGAGTCTCAACTTTTGTCTCTTTTATATACCCAAATTTTATTTTTTTTTTTGTTCAACAGTCAAAGCCTTCCATTGATATAAACTATTTTATATGTACAACAAAAGACTATATCCCTTTGTCAAGAGATAAGATGGACAGGAGCTCACATGGAGGAGAAGTAACCAACAGGGGCTTAACACACCCCTAGACGCAGCATTAGCCACCCAGTGGGCAGCCTTGTTGGCTGTTCTTCTAACGTGAACATTCCTGCAAACATTAAACATAGCTGTATATACATCAATATCCATACAAAAAGGTGCTAGACTCCAAGAACGCCTAGATTTGTCCATTGTCATTTCGGTCACTACTTGTGCACAATCACTCTCGAGGAGAAGTCTCGGCCACCCCCTACACCAAGCCCAAAAGACAGCCTTTCGGAGAGCTTGTAGTTCAGCAAACACAGGGGATGAAGCAGAAACCTTAGAAGTCATGCCATCGAGCAAACGACCCGAATTATCGCGTGCCACAGCTGCTACTATAGCAAAATCTGAACTATGGGTGAAGGAAGCATCGCAATTAACCTTTACCATACTCGCATCCGGCGGGGACCAAACAGAAGGAGACTGATTCAAGTGGAAGTTTGATGGAGTCTCAGCTGAAGACGCTTGAGCTCCAAAGAACTCTTCACACAATGTGGCCGCTCGTTGAGCCACCAAAACAGGGCTCTCCACAATGCCCTCAAATGTAAACCCGTTTCGAGCCTTCCAAAGCTCCCAACACATGTAAGCCATCAATGATACTACCCTCCCCTCATGCACAGTTGCGAAATTTTGCAACATGACATCCCACCAGCTTAAGAAACTGCAAAATCCTTGCCTTTGTGGTTTATAGGACAAAGAAGTAGCGAACCACGCAGCCTCAGCATATGCACAAAAGAATAGAATGTGTTCCAACGTCTCCGTTCCTTCATGCATCTTGGACAAATAGGATCCTGAGTGAGTTTTCTTCGTTTCAATTGTTCCCCTGTAGGCAAAAAATTGTGACACGCTCTCCACAGGAAGTGTTGGACCCTGCGTGTAGCTTGAATGTTCCATATCTGTGACCAATCAAAGGAGACAACAGCACTAGACATAGGAGCAAGGTTATTACTATTATTAGTAGTGATAGTTTGTAGAAGGTGGTAACAAGATTTGACAGAGTATTGACCTGACTTAGAATGATGCCATAATAATTTATCCGGGAGTATGAAAAGACTTATAGAAGTAGATAGAATGGCCTTACTAGTCTGTGGCTGAAATAGGGAGGAGATAAGCGGCTTGTCCCACATTCTTATTCCTTGTGTGATAAGATCACTAACCTGAATTTTTCCCGGGGGTGGAGGGTCCGATACTCTCATAGACTCCAAAGAAGGCAGCCAAGGATCCCGAAAAGCATCAATCGATCTCCCATCTCCAACCCTCCAATAGATACCCTGCCTCAACACCTTACGGCCTTCAAGGATGCTACGCCAAGCCCAAGAGGGTCGGCTTCCCAACTTGGCTGTCAGAAAATTGGTACTCTTAAAATAGACACCTTTCAGTATTTTGACCCAAAAGGAATCTGGCTCCTGGATAATCCTCCAACCAGTTTTAGCCAACAGAGCTCTGTTAAAGTTCCCGTAATCACAAAAACCCATACCCCCTTTACTCTTAGCAAGAGCAATCTGATCCCATCGTAACCAGTGAACCTTCCTACCCCTTTCACCTTCTCCCCACCAGAATCGCCTCACGTCTTGGTTAAGCTTCACGCACAAAGTTTTGGGGAATATGAAACACATCATGCTGTAGGTAGGATGGCAGAAACAACCGCCTTCACCATCAGTTCCCTCCCTACTTCTGAAAGGAATTTCCCTTTCCATCCTGCAACTTTGAGCCGGACCTTGTTGCGGACAAAAGCTAAAGCCTCTGTCTTGGACCATCCTAAGATAGATGGGAGCCCCAAATACCGTTCGTTCTGACCATAGGCAGGCATTTGTAATACATCCAGAATGGCTTTTTGATCACTCTCAGAGACACCACTCGTAAAAAAGACCCCCGACTTCTGAAAATTAATAGACTGGCCCGAAGCATCGCAATAAAGTGCAAGAATACCTTTTAGTCTTTCTGCTTCCACAACCGACACTCTTATGAAAAGTAGTGCATCATCAGCAAACAAAAGATGCGAGATCAGGGGGCATGAAGTTGTGATTTTATAACCAGAAATCCAGCCACTCCTCTAGAAGACGTGACAGTGCATTGGCAATAAAAATGAAGAGGTAGGGGGATATGGGATCCCCCTATCGCAGTCCTCTACCCGGAATTATACGGTCTGTTAGCTCCCCCTTTACAATCACTGAATAGGAAACTGTTGTGATACATTGCATTATTCGGGAAACCCACATTTCCGAGAAACCCATACGCTTCAAGACTTGTTTCAAAAATCCCCACTCAACCTTATCATATGCTTTTGCCATATCTAATTTGACTGCCATAAACTTCTTTTTAGCTCGCATCTTCCATCGGAGTGCGTGAAAGGCTTCATGTGCAACCAAAATGTTATCCTGTATTTGACAGCCCGAGATAAAGGCAGATTGATACTGGGTAACAAGCTTCGGCAGAAAGGGTTTCAAACGACTCGACATTATCTTGGATATAACTTTGCAGATCAAATTGCATAGACTTATAGGACGGAACTGAGTCGCCTTTGTAGAATTTTTGACTTTGGGGACAAGGACAATATGAGTTGAGTTCATCTCTCTTAACATGTGCCCTATGCGGAAGAAGGAGCGAACAGCTTCACAAACTTTATTCTTCACCATATTCCAGTATTTGCGATAAAAGCAGCCTGAATAGCCATCAGGCCCCGGAGCCTTGTACGGGTCATGCTCAAATACAGTCGCTTTAATTTCCTCCTCCGTGATTTCACAAGTCAGGGCAATGTTAATCTCAGGGGTAACCACCTTTTGGACCACACTCAGGGTAGCATCCCAGTTAGCAGGGTTTGAAGAAGAAAACAGATTTTGAAAATAACCTCTAAATAGGCTACGCAGTTCCAGTTCATTTTCCACCCATCCCCATTCTTCTCTTGAAGTTTGACCACCAAATTCAGTTGCCTACGATAGAGAGTTGTAGCGTGGAAAAATTTGGTATTTTGGTCTCCGAATAATAACCAGTTTACTCTCGAACGTTGAAACCAAAATTTCTCCTCCCTATCCCATAGATCCTGCAGCTCTTGTTCACACATTTTAATTCTGTTTTTCCTCTCAACAGTTAAGGCATCCAATTTCAGTTCCCCCAAATTTTAATTTTTGTCCCCTAAATTAAGCATTTGGGGTATATAAAGGTAACAAAAAGTGAAACTCGGAGTATATAGAAAGGACACGAAAATTCCAAGGTACACAAATCAAAAACTCCAGATACAAAGTTGTTTAACCCGATCATCTGCATCAACTTGCTAGTTGAACTAATTTCGTTTTCTTTTTTCATTTTCCTTTCAGTCCAAAGGCTACACATCATGATGAACATTTGAACAGAGTTAAAAAAAATATGCACCTTTTTCTTTGTTTATTGCATAGTTTTCCTAGAACGGAAAGAAACACCGATGTTGTTGCATAACTTGTACAAAACGACAACTGTGCATGCACCACAAGGACGGCAATCAACTTTACTTTGCAAATGTTCGTTGGAATAAACGCCACACTTAATCCTGTATGACTTGTCTCACTGTAGTTATATGCATACAGTGAACTCCTCCAGTATTCTTTTTTCATATTCCAGCAGTTATGTTTTTACGTATTGCCCACAGAATATACCTTCCCTTCCCCCAGCTAAACTCCAAATGAAAGAAACTAAATTCTTTTGATTCTTCTCTATCACTGACTGTACAAAGTAACAATTTTATTGCACGAGTTAGGACGCCCGCTACTGCCTTTGCGCAAGAAAATATGCAAGACAAATTGTAGCCACCTGTGTTACCAATCACAACCATTAAATTATCCTTTGTTATTTCTCTAGTCTAGAACCTAGGTTATGCCGTCCATTGTCAAATTGCTTTCTAAAACCTTGAAAATACGGTGGTGGGTCGGCTTTAGAATAATTAAAATCCTTGGACGTGCATCCTCCATCTGGAGTGCAATGCCTCAGTTGACAGGGCACTTAATTACAAAACTTATATGATATGTCATTAGCTATGTAGTCAGTATAATCTCTACTCGGTTGGACCGAGCCAACGTATAAGTTAAAATAAGAAAGATACCATCAAAAAATTCCCTTAAACTTTCCCATTTAATTAATCAAGTTAATCTAACATTGGGGAGGGCATATACTTGAACTACTCATCATAGGCCCCTACACCCAACTCTCCTTCACCATAATTCTCTCCTCTCCATTAATTTCTTTTTCCTATCATGTCCATCCTTAACTCATTCAGTACTTGGTGCCTTGTTCAATCATTTTTCTTCCTGGTTTTGTTTCCCAATGCAGATTCACTGTCCTTTAACTTTACCAGCTTCAGCCCAAACGAGGGAAACATAAGCTTCCAAGGCGACGCATTCCCATCCGCAAATGTCCTTCAACTCACAAGGAATGCAGTAAACGATAACCTTACACACAGCGCAGGCAGGGCCTCTTACAGGAATCCTGTGCGCCTTTGGGATGCCAAGACAGGAAAGCTCACAGACTTCACCTCCCACTTCACCTTCATTATGCGACAGGTTCAACAGGATTGGTACGGGGATGGCATCTCCTTCTTTATGGCACCATTTGACTCCAATATCCCAGCTGATTCCGTAGGTGGATATCTTGCGCTCTTTAGTCCCGCAAATGCTTTGAATGCCTCCAAGGAAAATCAGATTGTTGCTGTTGAGTTCGATAGCTTTAAGAATGATTGGGATCCAAGCAGTGATCACGTAGGTATCAATGTCAATTCCATTGTGTCAGTTGCTTATGTTTCCTGGAAAACCAGCATCAAGGAGGGAGACAAGGCAAATGCATGGATATCTTATAACTCCACTACCAAGAACTTAACTGTCTTCTTAACCTATGCTAAAAGTCCTGTCTTTAGTGGGAATTGTAGTCTTTGGTATATAGTTGATTTTCGTGAGTACTTGCCCGAATTGGTCAGGATAGGCTTCTCTGCTTCCACGGGCGACTGGGTTGAGGTACATAACATTCTTTCCTGGACTTTTGATTCAACCTTGGAAGTTGATGAGGTGAAGAACGGCAAGAAGAGGATAACCGGATTAGCTGTTGGTCTAACAGTGGGGATTGGAATTTTGGCCTGCGGGGTGGTTCTGTTTTTATCTGCATACTGGAGGAGAAAGGTAATATGCTGTAAAAAGGAGCAAGATTTTGACATCTCCATGGAAGATGAATTTCAAAGGGGCACGGGGCCCAAAAGGTTCACTTACCGCGAACTGAGTCGCGCAACAAACAATTTTGTGGATTCTGGAAAGCTTGGAGAAGGAGGATTTGGAGGCGTATACAAGGGATTGTTGAACGAATCCAACACAGAGGTGGCGGTCAAGAAGGTGTCAAGAGGATCCAAGCAGGGGAAAAAGGAGTACGTATCAGAAGTGAGGATCATCAGTCGTTTGAGGCACAGGAACCTGGTTCAGCTCATAGGTTGGTGCCACGAAAAAGGCGAGTTCCTGCTGGTCTACGAATTCATGCCCAATGGGAGCCTGGACTCCCATCTCTTTGGAGGCAAAATATTGTTGGCCTGGAGCGTGAGGTACAAGATAGCTCTAGGCTTGGCTTCTGCGCTGCTGTATCTCCACGAAGAATGGGAGCAGTGCGTGGTGCACAGAGACATCAAGTCAAGCAACGTAATGTTGGACTCAAACTTCAACGCCAAGCTAGGTGATTTCGGTCTGGCAAGACTTGTGGACCATGAGTTGGGTTCACAAACGACAGTTTTGGCAGGGACGATGGGGTACTTAGCCCCTGAATGTGTGACCACAGGGAAGGCAAGCAAGGAATCAGATGTCTACAGCTTCGGGGTTGTGGCCCTTGAGATTGCATGTGGAAGGAAACCAGTGGAGATCAGGCAGGAGCCAAGCAAAGTAAGGCTAGTAGAAATGGTATGGGACCTGTATGGGAGAGGGCAACTGATGGAAGCAGTGGACAAGAGGCTGAGCGGGGACTATGATGAAAGGCAAGTAGAGTGTTTGATGACTGTAGGATTATGGTGCTGCCATCCTGACTACAACCATCGACCATCTATTAGGCAAGTCATAAATGTGCTCAACTTTGAAGCCCCATTGCCTGGACTTCCTGCAAATTTGCCGGTTCCAATGTATTATGCACCACCCTTGAATATGTGCAAGTTCTCCTACACATCTTCTGGGTTTACTGATTCAGGTGGGAAGTGCCGGACGACTCAGTGTTCTTGTACCACCTCCTCCTCCACAAACACAAATTCATCAGCAGGATCATCCAAAGCCCTTTTGAATACACCAAAATCTGATAATCTCTATCATATAACAGCATCTTCTCATGATTGATTATCTCAGGATCTCAATCAATCAATTCATAAGGACATTTAAATATCATCAAGCTTATACTATGTTATGCTGTTCAGCTTTTGTAATGTGTGGGTGACTTCATCATTTTTTTTTTTTTACAATGATTCTTTCGGTGTATATAAGATCAAAAATTAGTCCTGAACTTCAGTGTGAGATTTCTTATGATTGGTCTGCATGCACATTCGTATATAGGTCGTTCAACTTTTAATGGTAACCCGTGGTAATTTGACGACATTGGGAGAGTATCTGTAACTTCTAAGAATCTATTCGTGTATCCTATCTGGGCCCAATTCCACAAGTTTGAATTTCATGGGTCATATTTTAAAATTAAAGTACCATACTCTTTCAATTAAAGCTCTCTAGTCTGTCAAACAAGAAGGTTGTTTCCAAATCCACCAAGAGGAATCAACTAATTTTCTTTGCCTTGTATATGGACTAATGCCTTTTTGGGTACCTGTGTTGCTCTTGAATATCACAATTCATATCGGTATTTTAATTTGGTCACATTTCATCCCTCAATTAAGCCTAATTAGCCTATTTTTGTTATTTTGACCGTTTTACCGTAGAAATCAATGATGTATCAATATTTTCACCAGGATTCTGCACCTAACCGACCCGAAACCCGGTGAATATCCAAAGCCTAATCGCAACCCAACCCGAATTGGACATTTTTTTATTATTATTTTCCTTTTTTCATTTTATTATTTTTTTATCCAAAAATTTTAATTCTAAAAATAGATATTTCTTTTCGTTCTAGTAATCTATTTTCTATTTTCAGTTCTAAAAATAGATATTTGGGTTATCGGGTGGAAAGGTATTTGGGTCGAAAAGAAAATAGATTGCAGATTACTAGAACGAAAAGAAATATCTATTCTTAGAATTAATTTTCTTTGAAAAAGGAAAATAATAAAATGAAAAAAAGGAAAATAATAAAGATTTTCTAGTTTGGGTCAGGTTTCAGTTAGGCTTTAGGTTTCCATCAGGTTTCGGGTCGGTTAGGTGAAGAATCCGAGTGAAAAAACTGACATGTCCGTGATTTAAGGCGTAAAACGGTCAAAATAACCAAATTAGGTAAACCCGACTTAATTGAGGGATGAAATGTGACAAAATTGAAACACAGGTATGAATTGTGATAATCAAGAGCAATATAGGTACCAAAAAAGACATTAGTCCCCTTGTATATCTCTCTCCAATTGATCATGATGCTGCGAGAGCAACATTGAATTTATTATTTTATGATTTTGAAAACTAAAATTTTTAAATTGTTTAAATTAATAAATAGAAACTTATTTTTCAAATTATATATATATATAATTAATTTAAAACCTAGTAAATTATTTTTCTAAAAATAATTATTTATTAAAATTTTCAAAAATATTTTCATAGATGATTAAAACGTAATTATATTATGATTCTAAATTTATAACTTTGCTCATATGAGAAAAATTAGACAGTCAAAATTTATAATTTTTTGCTCATATGAGAAAAATTAGACAGTCATAATATGTTGTGGGATCAATTAAAAATAGTTAAGATTAACATTAAACAAATATAATTTTTTTGGTAAAAAAAAGTGGGCAGATAGCCCGTTCAATTAGTTTGTAGAAATTACACAAAAACGGGGCAAAACCACCTGAATGGCATCCAAGTTTAAATGCTCAATAGACGAAGGATGAACCACAAAGCGGTGATAACCCAAAGCCAAGGAGTGCGTCAAGTTAGTTAGGCCATCCGTTATCCGATTGGCTTCACGATAAGCATGTCGGACTCGAACAACCCAATCCCTTTGCTATATAAGTAACACCTCCTTTTCTTTTATGTATCCCCAAAATTTATATTGCATATTCTTCTCTTAATATAAAGAGCAGACTGCAATAGTGGTGCTCCGGAGACGTAGGCAATTATTGGCCGAACTTCGTTATTAATTTTTAGGTGTGTTCGTTCCTTGTCTCTTTTATTGTTCCTCCTATTATTTTTTCGTTGTGCATTAGTGATATAATATTCAATATTTATTTTTCAGGTATAGATTGTGAATTATCTGTTTAATTCACCAACTGTTTGTTGTAGTGGGAAAATTACCCGAATTTTCCCCAACAAGTGGTAGCGGAGCCGAAGGTTCGTCCTCAAGGCTATTTGTTGAAATATTAAATTATTGAATACTATCCTTTGATTTTGTAATGCCAGAAGGAGGTGTAAAAGAGGCTACTGGAGAGATGACTTCCACGTCCAAATGGTCGAGGCTTCCAATATATCTAATTTGAAACCTGTTGTAGAGATATTTGATTGTACCGGTCATTTTGGTATGTGGTAGTGTGAGGTCCATGACTCACTGCTCCAACAAGGCCTTGATATTGTTATTGAAGATAAGAAGCCTCATGATATCAGTGACAAGGATTGGGCTGATATTAACAAGTTGGTATGTGGAACAATTCGATCATGCATGTCCAGAGAGCAGAAGCATGCATTCAAAAATAAAGTTTCCGCACACAAACTATGGGAGGCATAGGAAGACACTTTCTTAAAGAAGACTGCTCAGAATAAGGTTCTAATGAAAAAGAGATTATTCGTTTTGAGTATCGACCAGGTACTATTATGAATGAACACATCAATTTGTTTAAAAAGTTAGTTGCAAATTTGTTCAATCTGGATGTTATCTTTGAAGACGAAGATTTGGCTTTGACGTTGGTATCATCTCTTCCCAATGAATCTGAGCACTTGGAGACTATGCTACTTCATGGGAAGGAGAATGTTTCGTTGGATGTTGTATGTTCGTCTTTGTACAGCCATGAGTTAAGACAACAGGATAAAGTGAGGAACAAAGCAACTGCGGCAGAATGAAGCTTTAGTGGCAAGAGGTGGACAACAGAGCCAATCGAAGGGGAGAAGAGGAAGGTCCAAGTCAAGAAGCGAAATTGCCAAAGATGAGTGCGCTTTCTGTCATGAGAAAGGGCATTGGAAGCAAGATTGTCCGAAGTTGAAGAAGAAAGGGAAGACTCCACAAGATGCAAACATTGTTGAAAGTAAAAGTGATGTAGAGGCAGACATCTCTTTGGTTATTTCACCTTTAGCATCACAAGTAGATGAGTGGATTCTGGATTCAAGTTGCACTTACCGTATATGTCCCAATCAGGAATGGTTCTTTGACTTTGAAGACCTCAATGAAGGGGTTGTTTATATGGGCAATGAAAACCGATGTAAAATTGCCGAGAAAGGTTCAATCAAGCTGCAGAATCATGATAGATCTACCAAAATTTTGAGAGATGTTTGATATGTTCTATAGTTGAAGAAGAATCTCATCTCTTTGGGGACTTTAGAATCCAAAGGCCAAGTTGTTACTATACGAGATGGAATTCTTAAAGCAACATTAGGAGCATTGGTGATGTTAAAAGGTGTGAGGAAGAATATTCTGTATTACTACCAAGGTAGTACAATAGTTGGGACAATAGCAACAGTAACTTCTGGAAGCAAGGATGCAGAAGCAACAAAGCTGTGGCATATGCGTTTAGGACATGCTGGTGAATCCTTGCAAATTCTTGCCAAGCAGGGATTGTGAAAGTTACGAACACTTGCAAATTAGAGTTTTGTGAGCATTGTGTTCTGGGAAAGCATCGAAGAGTGAAGTTTGGCACTGCTATCCATAATACTAAGGGGATTTTGGACTATATGCATTCAGATATGTAGGGACCTGCCAAGATTTAGTCACTTGGAGGGAGACACTATTTTGTCACTTTTGTTGGTGACTTTTCTAGAAGAGTATGGGTGTTTACTATTAAGAAGAAGGATGAAGTTCTTGGGATTTTTTCTTAAGTGGAAAGCTCAGATTGAAAACCAAATAGGAAGGAAGATTAAAGTTAAAGTTCTGCAAACAGAAAATAGTGGAGAGTATACGAGTGATCCTTTCTTGAAGGTATGCCAAGAATGTGGCATAATTCGGCACTTTACAATTAGAAAAACACCACAAAAGAATGGGGTGTCAAAGCGTATTAACAAGACATTAATGGAGAAATTTCAATGTATTTTGTCTAACGCTAGGTTAGCCAGAAATTTTTAGACTGAGGCTGTGATATACGCTCAACATCTTGTTAACCGATTGCCATCATCTGCTTTAGATGGCAAGACCCCTTTGGGGGTGTGGTCAGGTGAACTTACTATTGATTATGATTCATTACATATATTTGGTCCTACTGCATATTATCATGTTAATGAATCAAAGTTAGATCCACGAGCAAAGAAGACTTTACTTATGGGCCTTAATGCTGGAGTGAAGGGATACTATTTATGGTGTCTAAAGGTAAAGAAGACTATCATCAGCAGAGATGTTACCTTTGATGAATCTGCCATGTTGACTAAGGTAAATCTAGAAGAAACTGATGGTACTTCACAATAGGTGGAGTGTATTCCAAAGCAGGTAAAGTTTGAGCATACCAAGATGATTCCAACAATGAACACCTGTAGTAATTCTTCATTGATAGAAGGCGAATCAGATGAAGAAGAGGTTCCGACCCAAGAACCTTCACAGCAAATGGATTTAACTGTCGTTTGAAGAACATGAAGAGAAGTTAAAAAACCAAAACGTCTTATTAAAACGATGGCTTATGCACTTCCAATCATTGATGATGTTCCTTCTACTTTTTCAGAAGCCATTCGAAGTTCTAAAAGTAGCAGATGGAAAGATGCAATGGAGGAAGAGATGAAATCTCTTCAGAAGAACAAGACATGGAAGTTGACACAACTATCGAAGGGAAAGAAGGCAATTGGATACAAATGGGTGTTTGCTAAAAAATAAGGATTTCCTAACAAGAATAATATTCGCTACAAGGCAAGATTAATGGCTAAAGGCTATGCTCAGAAGGAGGAAATTGATTATAATGAGGTATTTTCTCCAATTGTTAAACATTCCTCTATTAGAATTTTGTTGGCCTTGGTAGCGCAGTTGAATTTAGAGCTAGCTCAACTTGATGTGAAGACTGCATTCTTACATGCCACACGGTGACTTGAAGGAGGAAATCTATATGTCTCAGCTAGATGGATACAAAGTTGCTGGTAAAGAAAATTGAGTATGTAAACTAGACAAGTCGTTGTACGGATTGAAGCAATCACCTAGATAGTGGTACAGACGATTTGATAAGTTTATGATGGGTCAGAAGTACGCAAGAAGCAAATATGACCATTGTGTATATTTGAGCCGACTTCAAGATAGGTTCTACATCTACCTACTCTTATACATTAATGATATGATGATAGTAGCTAAGAGCCAAGTTGAAATTGACAAGTTAAAGGCTCAGTTAAGTAAAGGGTTCCAGATGAAGGATTTTGGAGGAGCCAAAAAGATTTTCGGCATGGAGATAAGTAGAGACAGAGAGAGAGAGGCAAGCTTTGGCTGACACAAAAGCAGTATTTGAAGAAAGTACTACAACGTTTTGGGATGAATGAAGAGTCTAAAATTGTAGGTACTTCACATGCTCCTCATTTGAAACATAGCAGTGAGTTATCTCTACAGACTGATGAAGAATGAAAGTATATGGCAAGAGTCCCATATGCTAATGCGGTGGAAGCTTGATGTATGCAATGGTGTATACAAGAACTGATATTTCACAAGCTGTTAGTGTTTTAAGCAGATATATGCATGATCCTGGCAGAGGTCATTGGAAAGCTGTGAAATGGATCTTTCGATATATAAAAGATACCGTAGATTTTGGCTTAGTGTTTGAGCGGGATGAATCACTTGGCCAAGGCATAGTTGGATATTGTGATTCTGACTATGCAAGAGATTTGGACAAACGACGATCGACAACGGGCTATTTGTTTACTTTATCAAAAGTCCCAGTTAGTTGGAAATCTTCTTTACAATCAATATTGGCTTTGTCTACAATAAAGGCAGAGTATATGGATATTACAAAAGCTGTAAAAGAGGCAATTTGGCTTCATGGGTTGCTAAAAGACTTGGGAGTCGGTCAGAAACAACTTGTGGTATATTCTGACAGTTAGAGTACTATTCATTTAGCGAAGAATTAAGTTTTTCATGTGTGGAAGAAGCATACCGATGTTCGCTATCATTTTGTGCGGAAAATTCTTGAAGAAGAGGAGATACTTCTCCAGAAAGTTTTGACTATAGAGAATCCTACAAATATGTTGACCAAGGTGGTGACAAGGGCCAAGTTTGAACATTGTTTAGACTTGGTCAATATCCTGCGCTTTTGAGGTGGCGCCAGATGGCGCAAGCTAGAGGTACTGCAGAGACTGTTCTTTATTTGATTGAGAAGATTTTTACTTGGTAGGATTACAAATAACACCAAGGTGGAGATTTATTGTATTGTGGTGCTTTATTTGCTATCCCACATCTCTTGGAAGTTGCTTTAGAGGAGGTGTAGAGCTCTATACAAGTGACATCCCTCCTCTCTTTTATGTATCCCAAAATTTGTATTGCATACTCTTCTCTTAATGTAAAGAGCAGACTGCAATAGTGGTGTTCCAGAGACATAGGCAATTAGTGCACGAACTTCGTTATCAATTTTCAGGTGTGTTTGTTCCTTGTCTCTTTTATTATTCTGCCTATTATTTTTCTGTTGTGCGTTGGTGATATAATATTCAATATTTATTTGTCGGATATAGATTGTGAATTATCTGTATAATTCACCAATTGTTTGTTGTAGTGGAAAAATTATCCGAATTTTTCCCAACATAAGCCAATGGCTGGACCGAGGGGGAGGCATCACCAGCGGCTCACTAAAAAACCCCACTAGCAACTATGGGTCTATTTCTAATTGAATACAACGAAAACCGAGCTCCCAAACCAATGACAACCTTATCCACGTACCCTAGCACTCTGCACTTAAAGAAGAATAAGCCCCATACAATAACCAAATCCTCCCAACCACTGGCCAAGATGATCTCCACCACACCATCTGCAATTGCAAGCATGAAATTCCGCTTATACGCCCCATTAGTGTTACCCTATACCCAAGAAATTGGAGGGCATGCGCAACCAACCAATTTCTCCTCTCGCCGAGGCCTAAGAGGTGTGCCAATCTTCTCCACATCAATAGTTAGTTGGGCCTCCCGCAACCGACTATGAACAATACAGGCTAAGGAATCAGGATTACAAGACACCCTCAGTATAGACCAAATCATTCCTGCACCGCCACCCCAAAGAAAAGTCTGGCAGCATCAAAAGAAGGCGATCCTAAAAACGTGCCCTTTAGGCGTAAGCAACCAAACAGCAAGGTTAAGATTGAAGAAAGCCCCATAGTCAGAGGGATTAACCACCTGCAATCAAAAACTCCGCACCAAGACATAATCCCGTAAAGCATGGAGGACAGTCTCCGACTCATATTGACAATGCGAATAACAGCCATCCGACACAAGACGCGGTTGATACCACTGGCGATTTGTCTTATGGGAGTCATGGCCTACTTGCCAAAGAAAGGATCGTATACATTGCAGACCTGGCCAGTGCCACATAAGTTCCCACAATTCACATGGTGGATTCCGGGCTGATTTGACTGAAAACTACCCATCTAGTTAATGCTTTATATAGTTTATTATCACCTAGGATACAAATGAACCCATCTTTTATTTTGGGACAAAAAAAAATTATTTCCTAACCTAACAGCTTATATTTAGTTATCGTTTAATGATTGCAACTTTCAAGATATTTTATTATATCTCTAATTAGGACTAAGTTCTAATCTATTTATAAGATGGCAAGATTAACCCTGCATCCTTCACTGTCCCACATAGCAAATGTCTGCCAACTGAATAAAATAAAGTAAGCTATCGAAACCAGTATTCGTTAAACTTCTTAATTTTGGCGCAACTGGATAAACCAAACCAGTAAATAAAAAACTAAAGGTCCAAAGATTGCACCTAATGTGCCACCTAACTCCACACCAAAAGAATTTGTCAAAAAGAGCTTTGCTTCTGTAAGAATTATGGAGTTTATTAATTTTAGGTAACACAGACGGATCCAGGGTGACAAATAGCTAGGCCCATACCCTCCAAGTTTTCTTCTTTATATATTTAAAGTATTTATACTACAAGCTAGTTCATTTACAGTTTGAACCCAAAAATTTCTTATGATTTAATTGAAGTAGGTTTCCTAAGAGAAGCTGTTGGTTTATTTTTTGGTTTATTAAACCCAAAATAACCTGAACGGCCAGTCAATAAAAAATTGTCTACCTACTTTATGTAGAAGTGCTCATATTGGAATTCAAATGGGCATCATGAATGTAATGAACGTAAGACATAAAACATTGGCTTTGACGAAAGGTTCTAGACAGTAAAAGAAAAAAAGTAAAGTTCTTCATTTAGAATAAAAAAGTAGAGTTCTTCATAAGTTCATGACAAACTCATATTAATGTATGTCTCACCTTTTTTTCTTATGTTCCTCTTTTTTATATAAGGAGTTGCCACTTTCTTTTAGATTCTGTTTTGGAGAAAATTCGTTACAAATCCGCTGTGACTAGGGATAAATTTTAAATTTGAAAAAAAAATTACTGGTTCTTTTTTTTTTATACTAGTCAAGGAAGCTAGAACTCCAATCCAAAAAACCTCACTTATGCTTTTGACATTAAGAGTGGTAGTAAATTACAAGCCCACTGGTAAACACATAATTCTTTTGCCGAGAGTGCGCTGATGTTGGGGGCGGATTGGATAACCAACCTTTCTTACGCATGTTTCTTTTATAGTTCAGGATGTGCATGTGTGGGTGTGCCAAATCCTTAACTTGCATTAAGACAAGATTTCACGTAAATGCATAAACTAAAGAAATAAGAACAGGTATAAATGAGAAGAGGAGTAAGAATAAATCTCGAGAGAGAAAGAAAAATTTGGACATGACACTCCACAAATTTGGACATGACACTCCACCACTAAAGAATATATATATATATATATATATATATATATATATATATATATAACTTTGTAAACACCGAAATTTGACCCACGCATATTTTATTGATTTGAATTTTAGATGTGTTTGAACCATGAGATTAATGAGAAGATTTGGTCTTAGGTTAGAATATATTTAGAATTTATTTTAGTAGAATATAAATATTTTATTAATTTGAACTTTGTATATGTTTAAATTTTAGGATTAATGAGAGGACTTAATCTTGGGATATGATATGTTTTAGGTCTGATTTAGTAGAAGATGGTTGTTTTATGTAATTTGGCTATTTATTTATTTTAACCTAATAATAATAAGAGGATTTATTTTTGGCTAAGAATAGGTTTAGAGTCTGAATTAACTGAACCTTTTCAACATGTTTTGTCCTCACTCGTATGTTTTCGAGGAAAACTTCCCAGGAGGTCACCCATCCCAGAATTGCTCTAAGTCAAGCACGTTTAATTTTGAAATTTTTCTAGAATGAGTACCAAAAAGGTAGGTGCACCTTGTTGATATAGTTAGTACCCATCAAACCGTTTAAGTTATTCTTGATTATAAAGTCCCATACCTGTACAACCTCGAAATCATTTCATTCGAACTATTCTTAATTATACACTCCCATAACTGTATAATTATGAAATCGCCCAACTGTGCAGCCCCATCCCTACACAGTCTCAGGATCTCTCCTATTCCGATGTGGATTCGATTCATTCCTGTGCCACTGTAACATCCCAGCTTGTCGATTTTGTCACTACATACCAACACAGAACCTTTTCAATATGCTTTATCCTCACTCGCATGTTTTTCGGAAAAGCTTCCCAGGAGGTCACCCCCAGAATTGCTCCAAGTCAAGCACGTTTAACTTTGAAGTTTTTTTGGAATGAGCACCGAAAATGTATGTACACCTTGTTGATATAGTTAATACCCATCAAACTGTTTAAGCTATTCTCGATTATACAGTCCCATACCCGTATAATTACGAAATTACCCCAATTGTGCAGCCCCATCCCTATACAGTCTCAGGATCTCTCCTATTCCGGTGTAGATTCGATTCATTCCTATGCCCCTTCCATCCAGAAGCCCTCTGGAAGCCGCTCCTTGTCCATGCTCATTCCGGCACCGGCGTACCCTTCCCGACCTCATAGACCCTTGGTGTCACAATGGACCCTCCAGAAATGATGGCCCATTAAATCACATTACTTGCAGCTTAATTTAGTCCTGAATTTCGTGAAAATTCAGGATTAATATTTTTCTTCTTTAGTGTAATGTATATTTATGGTAAGCGTGTGGAAAAGAGGCAAAATTGGATGTGGCTTTGATAAAGAGGAAATTTACTATAGCATATAGATATATAAGAACTTCCTTCCTTCTCGGCAAGAACCCCGACCGTGAACCTATGTCTGGCTCTCGCATCGATCCCTCAATCCTGGATAAGCCATGAATGATTGTCTCAACATGCCATGCAAACCCACACACAGCACCAATGAACGTACCAACACTATGTCCGTCGTCCACAGAATGAGTTGCATTCTCCCCCGCCACCAACGAACGTACCAAGCAACCCGTGCACTTTGTCTTCAAGCACCAAGAAAGTTCCATTGAGTCTAATCCTTCTCCATGCAAAGTGCACTTGTGCTCAAAACCTGTGTTAAGGCAACACCACCTCACAAACAAGTTGTTAGTACTACAACTCAAAACAAGCACCCGAGTACCACTTTTCCACGCAAGGAACCAGCCCCAATTCAGCCCCTTCTCTACTCTTACCAAGTCATCTTTGTTTGCTCCAAAGCTCCACAAACCTTGCTGTCCACAACACCAAGCCAATCTGTACCCTTCCCACAAGTTGCACCAATTGGCCAGCAAAGAACATAAACAACAAGTTTTCACTTTATCCAAGCACCAACAAAAACCAACTAGGAAAACAAATAATACCAATTGATTCAACTCTTGTTTGCAAAAAAAATAATAATAATTTTTCGTACCAACCAACCCTGCTACAGCCTAATCGCAGTGCACAACAAATCGTAGCGCGCCCAACAGCGCCATCGCAGCACACTAACAGCACCTGGCAACGCACACGCCAGCACCATAAGCGCACCAATCGGCACCAGCAGAACAGCTCCGCTACCATTTGTCACGTCCCAAGAGTGTGGCGCAGCGGATGCACTCTCACCGTGCAGCACTAGTTAGATCGTCCCTAGACTAGTTTGCTTACCACACGCAAACACATCAAATAGAGAACCAAGAGAATAATTGTAACGTCTCGGCTTGTCGACTGTCACTACAGACCAACACGGGACCTTTCCAACATGCTTTGTCCTCACTTGCATGTTTCCGGGGAAAACTTCCCAGGAGGTCACCCATCCAAGAATTGCTCCAAGTCAAGCACGCTTAACTTTGGAGTTTTTTTCTGGAATGAGCATCGAAAAGGTAGGTGCACCTTGTTGATATAGTTAGTACCCATCAAACCGTTTAAGCTATTCTCGATTATACAGTCCCATACTTGTATAACCTCGAAATCACTTCATTTGAGCTATTCTTAATTATACAGTCCCATACCCATATAATTACGAAATCGCCCCAACTGTGCAGCCCCATCCCTACACAGTCTTAGGATCTCTCCGATTCCGGTGTAGATTCGGTTCATTCATGTGCCCCTCCGTCTAGAAGCCTGCCAGAAGCCGCTCCTTGTCCATGCTCATCCCGGCACCGGCGTTCACTTCCCGCCCTCATAGACCCCGGGTGTCACAGGCCCACCAGCTTCCGCTAGGTTCGTCCCCGAACCCTGCACCGTACTAGAGGAGTCCTGGAGCTCCGCTACCAACTGTAACGTCCCGACTTGTCGACTGTCACTACAGACCAACATGGGACCTTTCCAACATGCTTTGTCCTCACTTGCATGTTTCCGGGGAAAACTTCCCAGGAGGTCACCCATCCTAGAATTGCTCCAAGTCAAGTACGCTTAACTTTGGAGTTTTTTTCTGGAATGAGCACCGAAAAGGTAGGTGCACCTTGTTGATATAGTTAGTACCCATCAAACCGTTTGAGCTATTCTCGATTATACAGTCCCATACCTGTACAACCTCGAAATCACTTCATTTGAGCTATTCTTAATTATACAGTCTCATACCCATATAATTTCGAAATCGCCCCAACTGTGCAGCCCCATCCCTACACAGTCTCAGGATCTCTTCGATTCCGGTGTAGATTCGGTTCATTCATGTGCCCCTCCGTCTAGAAGCCTGCCAGAAGCCGCTCCTTGTCCATGCTCATCCCGGCACCGGCGTTCACTTCCCGCCCTCATAGACCCCGGGTGTCACAATAATAAAGCCTGAGAAGTAATTAGGAGAAGACTCGGTTATTATTATTAACAAATCGTCAATAATAATACACGCCCAACGAACCCCCGCCCCCCTCACGCATCCTATAAATATAGGTGCCGCAATGGTTCAGCCCCTTTTCTTACAAGTAAAAAGTTTCCTACCATGACTAGGTTTCCTCTTATTTGACTACTCTTATTAGAATTGAAAGTGGCCAGCCAGAATAGGTCAGCCCACAAGCGCACCAACAAGTCCAAAGAAATATTGTGCGCCTCGGATTCCCGAATTGTGACCCATTGCTCAACTATATCTCTTTTTTTGGTTTAAACATATGCCTTCTTTAACAGAAAAAGAAAAAAAAAAAGAGCTAAGAGAACAGTGCCTTGTGCACTATTGTTCCTTTTACCATTAAACCTTCAGGTTAATTGTTCCGGTTTAATTTTGGTCGAGTTATATAGTGCACCTACATAACAAACATATAATGCATAGGTGGGGAGAACTAGTAACATATTTTATCATATATCTAAGTCATAATTAGGAATTTGGGATTAAAGTCTACCGGCTGCATGACACGGTAAGATTGCGCACACCCGCCCATGCACAGAGCACAGGTGTATCCAACTGAATAAATAAGCCAACAAACAAGACTATAAGACCGAGTTCGTTAAACTTCTTGACTTTGGTGCAACTGGATAAACTAACTAAACAGTAACCAAAAGTCCAAAGACTTGTTGACCAACTAGTAACTAACTACTACTGCGCCAATTACCTCCATGATTGATGAGGCGGGGTTGGTTCGTGGTTGTGGCCTTGGAAAAGAAAAACAAAAGTTTTTGTTCAACCGAAAACATTACCTACTCCTGGGCAATGAATTTGACCCGGTTTATTAATGACACATCACTGTTTCATACGTGTCTTCTTACAATTCATTTTACAAGCTGTTTACAAAATAAAAAGTTACTAGTATTAGCCAATGAAAATTGATTTAGTTAGTCAACAAGTATTTCCATTAAATTGAGATGTCGATCCACACACCATCTCTTTTGATAAATAATCAATAAATATCACTTTATTCAACAAAAAAGAGATATAACAACAAAGAAATTATTATTCATAGGCTGTTGAAACTTGAATGGGACATATTGTGGTGGCTATCGAAATCACACGTATAAAATACCAAGTAATATGGCCTATTAAACAGGGTGTTGCCTAGTGATGGCAATTGGGGTTCGTGGGGCCCTGCAGGGAATTTTCCAGTGGGAATTGGGATGGAGTAATTTTTCCCCACCCGAATAGAAGCACCGGATGCTTTGGTCCCACGCGAATTTTAAGAACCGGCGGCCCGGGTATGCTTCTCCCGACCCACGAGGATCCAAATTTATGCGAAAATACGTCCTTTTGCATTTACTACTTAGTATTTATATCAACTAGCTCATTCCCCGTGGGTTCCACAAGATTATTTTTTTGCATAAACAAAAAAAATTAAAATAGATTGGAGAAATAAAAAAAATATAAAAACAAACAGGATGTTTAATTAAGAGTGACAAAATAACTTTAATATTATAATAATTCGTATCTATACAAATAAAAACACAAAAGAAGAATGAGAGAGAATGAGTGAATGATAGAAAAACTGTATCACACACAGACTGTATCTAGACTTTGTATAGTATAAATAGAAACAAAGTAAAGAAGGAGAGTGAAAGAGAATGAATGAATAGAGCAACTGTATCAGACTATTATTTCAGATACACAGATAGAGAGTTTTGTATCTGTATTTAAAGAGAGATGATGGAGAAGAAATTTGTAAAGAGATACACAATAAAAAAAATGATAAAAGGATAGTTTTGAATAACAATATTATCTTATCAGTTGTAAAGTTTATCAATCTAAAGCTAATATAATTCTTTTTTTATGCTAAAGCTAATATAATTCTTATCAGATAACAATAATAGAGTAAATCACATAATATATATATAACAATAATATATATATATATATATGTGTGTGTATTTTTTAATATTGAAAATACAATGACGATGACTTTTGTTTTCAAATCAATGACATAACTAATAAAAAGAGTTATAATAAAAAGAGTTTTATTCTTACACTTGGATAATTATCTTTATCAATATAGCCAATTGTTAGTTTGATGGGAAAAAAAGAAATATATAATACCAATCTCTCTGCGTGTGAATTTTTTTTTGAACAATTTGAGTGTGATTGGAATTTTTTTTAAAAGAATATAATTAAGATTAGGTTACTCTAGGACAATTATTAAGATCAGGTTACTCTGGGATAATTATGTTTGTCATTATGGCCAATCAAACTACACCTACAATCTTCCACATGGCAATAAAAGAAGACCCCAAAACTTCCACATGGCAATAAAATAAGATCCCAAAAATCCTATGTGTCAAAACCTGGTGAGGGATACAGCTTTAAATATATATAATAGATAATAGATATTAAAAGTGAATTTTTAGTTATTTTCTCACTTTACATATTAAATTTATTTTTGAAGAATAAACCTAAAAGTCTATTATCACAATTCATGTGTTGGCTTGTAATTTTAGAATTCTAAGTAGTTTTGCTTCTGCTATCTCGGCTCATTTTCACACATCTTTTTATTTTCCAATCAGAGAACGGGCCCGTAAGAATCCGAATCCCCATGGAAAATAGAGACATAGGCAATTTTTTCCACCGAACAGAGAATGAGGATGAGAGTAGGGGGAACAATTTGGAACCAGGGTCGGGGATGGGAACACTTCATTAGGGGATCCTCACCCGGTGTCATCACTAAATTGTTGTTTGATCCCACAATAACTTTTCAAGACTAACAGCCGCCATTGGCTTCACACGGGAGGAGTTATACTAGCTAGTAGTCTTATGTGTAAATGGACCAACGACAGCCATGAAATTACCTAATTTGTACCTGAAACTTGAAAGACAGATTCTATGTTATTAGAAGATACTTTTGTCAAGTCAAATAACTGTGGTCAATATATAGGTAAAGAAATAATTAAGGAAACTGAAAATGGGTATTTCCTTAGGCCAACGGTGGCTGCGCGCCCAAGTTTCAAATGAGTTACGCCCCTCGTCAATCAAATTAACGAACTTTGACAGGTGCCTTCTAATTTAGCAGAGAATCAGGTTTCTGCATTTCCACAATCACAAAGAAAATAAGCTAAAACATCGTATTCCTCCTCCATGTCAGGCGTTGTTTGGTTGTGTCCAA
This sequence comes from Turnera subulata, assembly GCA_028386065.3. NCBI lineage: Eukaryota > Viridiplantae > Streptophyta > Magnoliopsida > Malpighiales > Passifloraceae > Turnera > Turnera subulata. The sequence continues at coordinate 124,906 of JAKUCV010004166.1, read as the reverse complement.
TTAATTGTACCAGTTCTTAAATTATGATTGTAAGAATTAAGGTTTATCCCCTTTCAATGTATTCAACACTGTTGACGGCCAGGTTCCTAACAACGACGACTTTCGTGTGGGAGGCCCTGGTGGTGATTTTCTGGCTCCCATGTTTCTGATTAATGCAAGTTTTCAAGCAAGACATTCAATGCAATGGAGATTCACATGGTTTTGATCAGCTCTTCGTATCTTACGCACGAAAAGTGCTTTCTTTGTGATATATTTTAATTGCACAACTTAATTTCTGTGTTCTTAAGTAGTAGTACTATTTTTTTTTTTTTTCATCGTCATTGGAAAATTAAGCTCTTGAATGACACTTTCTTTGAAAGTATGCCAAATCGTTAGATCCTCCTATATATTAATTTGTTCCGCCACTATTAGGTGAACCAATCACCTATCTAAAAACAACCACAAAAATATTTGAATTGTAATCTTTTTTTTATTGCCCATTTGGTGTCTACAGCTTTGGTCTAGTTCGTGTCAGATTGGATCGCACATTTGTCTTATGGGTGAATCTTCCAAAAGAGATTTAAATTACAATGTTTAACTCGTGCAAACTCGAGACTAAAAAGTTGATATACTGATCTATGTGTTAGGGGACTTGATTTAGCTTAAGCAGGTCTCAAATTTCATTTTTTGTGCATGTAAAAAAAAATTAAAATCAAACACAATACCTAGACGCGCAATCTAAATCATAACCGTTAATCAGGATAAAGTTTTAGATGTTGGATGGGCACAAGTTATTGGGTTGAAAATTTGTGCTCTTTTTAAACGCCCATATGCTACGTTGTCTGGCCCAAAAAACAGTGGCGCCAGTGTACTTTATTGATTAAATATACACTATAAGTCTATAACTATAAGACCATTCGTTCCTACTAGTAATAAATTAGAAAAATAAAGTTATACACATATGCCTTCATATGACGTAAACTTTGACAGTTTCATCTGTGAAGGACGATTTATCTTTTGAGTTTTCTTCGTATGCACTCAATTACGGCTACTTTTCCTTTACCCATAGTGCATTTTTTAAAAAAATTTCCATGTGTGAACTCACGAAAAACATGGAAAAATTATTACCGAAAGAATTTATGCAATCAGTGACTTTCTCTTCACCTTTAGTTAAGTATGCATCTAAATGAACTTAAAAAAAAAAAACAAAAAGATCTTGGCTCAACAACAAAAAAACAAAAATAATGGATTGCTTCATAAAAATGATAAGTCCTACCTGGCTTAGGTTTTGCACTTGCCAGTTTCGATAGGGCAGGCAAAAAGGAGGCCTAAAATGCAGTCCACAAGTTTTTATCATTAAGATAATAGTATCGATAAGGTAACTTCAAATATTGGTTGAAAATTAAGTAAATTAATGGTGATGCATTCCTAAAAGGATACAAGTATCTATGACTTCCCAGTTTAGTTATTTTAGGATTTTAGCAGTAGAGACCCATCTAACGTTTCTGATTAATTTGGAGGAGGTGTAGTTTGCAAATTGGTTTGTCTCTAGTTAGCTTTCCTTGTATTGTACGGGTGTGTATATGTGGTCTGGCTTAATTTGTTGCTTCACCACTTGCACTCTACGTATACAAAACCTAACTCTCAAATCTGTGCTGGTTCTGGTAGATCGCTGCTGTGGTTTTCTGACAGACTGGACTTGCAATTTCTCCGTATCTCTCCAATTGCTCGTATATAGTATTGTTCAAAAGACTATGTAGACCAGGTAATTGTATGTATTTTTTTTTTCTTCACCTTAGAGGAAAATGATGATATTCAATTGAAATTTTCCACGGTTTATTGCAATTTCGTCACAACAAAGAACCAGAAGGTTAGGCTGCCTCCCAATGTTTTTTTCCCTGATCAGGTAGCCATCAAATTCAACTGTTAGACTAGGATATATACTTATTGAATGAATCCCAGTATTAAGAAAATGGGGTCAAAATTGTCAAAACTTGCCTTAACAACTTTGACTTTAGAAGAAACTCAACACAACATTCTATGCCCCGTGATAGTATTATATTTTTTGTTTCATGACCAAACCACTATATAAGTGGTGGGTTTGTTTGCTTTAAAAGACACACCACAACGCCCCTAGAAGACAAACCGTGAATCCCACAAAAAAAAAAAAAAAAAACAGGAGGACCTTTTGGCGTCCTTCCAACTCCTAGAAACGAAAGAAAAAAACTAAATATTTAAAGCAGTCATATATTTGGTAACACAAATAAGACGCAAGAATCATTCTTGAGTTATTAAAAAGGTCATTCCCTTGGCATTTTGTCTCCCGCTAGCTTTGCTGAGTGTGTTATAAGGTTGCCAACCAGAAGCAGTAGCCAGCCATAACGATCAAAGGGAGGCCGAAAGAGGAAAAAACAAAAAAGACACAAAAAAGTGCACCAAAAATCAGATTCCTTGTGTTTCCCTCCTCTCTGATACTTTGTTTTGCTTTCTAAAACAGCTTTTGGGCTTACATTGGTACTAAGCAAGGTATGTCTGTGCTTTCTGTTTCATGCTACTAATCTTTTCTTTTCTTTCATTTACTTAATTAATTGCACCCTCCTTTATGTTATGTGTATCTTGCAAGCTCACCTCGTTGAAAGACTCTTTCTGTTTCCTGATTGCTAATGCAGGCTTTAAACATAAAAAACAAATGGCAAAGGCACGTTCACCTGAAGGACCGCAGCTGATAAGAGGCGCTATTTGGTTACTCATCTTCTTCTTCTTCTTCACCTCTGCTTCTTACGCGAAGACCCCGGTTAGGTTCTTCCTCGTCTCAACTTCTTCCTGGTTATGTCAATATATATATACACTGTGTGGAAATGTGTATGCGTGCATTGTGTTTATTGAGTTAAGACTAAAAAACAGAGAAAATAAAGAACGGAATTTGCAATTTGCAGTTGCACATATATATTTTCACATGTCCCTGTACTGTGCGTACAGTTAAAAAAATGTATGGCCTACAAACATTCCTAGAAGAACCTTATTCAACTTTTTTCTGTCCCTTATTACCTTCGCTTTTGCTTTTTCTGTGGCTACCCGTGTCTTACATTATTCTTTCTCCTGTGTTTTGTTTTTTCTTTCTCGTTTTCCTTCTTTTGAGGGACCAGACCAAATTGGGTTTCAGTTCAAGAGAAAAAAAAAAAAAAAGGACATAGCATATTGTTTTTCTCTGTTACCGATGCCAAATTGTATCGGTTCTATGACCAGAAAAAACCAGACTTTTAGAGCTTGACGTCATAAATTCTTGCACTGGAATTATGGTGGTTGGAATTTGTTTCCCACGTACTACTATACTTTCCTCAAGCGTATAGTCATTTTTATCCAACTTGCGTATATTTTCAAAGTTAGGGTGTAATTAAGACTCTTTAAGTAGGTAAATGGCTACTATACTTTATAGTATGTAGCTTGAAAAAACAAATACTAGCCAAGAAATTCCACATTTTGAAGGGCTGTGTAATCAGCATATTACCCTCAAGCACAGTGCACAGTGCACGCCTGTGACTTTCACAAAGTATGTGGTCCAATATCAATCGAGTTTTAGAGGCAGAATAATTTTGTTTTGTTGTTTTGGAGTTCTCCTTTCTCTTCCTTTTGTTGGAGTTTTCGTGCTGATAACACTTTCCGACCCAGGGGTTTCAACACCATGTGCATGTCCACTAGCTTGCATGTTTTCTGAAAAAGCTCAATCTACCATCATAAAAACTGCACTTCCTTGTTCCTCTGTTTATTAGGCAGCATTATATGCATTTTGATTACGTTTGTCAAGCTGCGGCTGTCAACAAACCTCTGAATTTAAACCAGTGGCCACCTCTTGTATAAAAATACACAAACATGGTAATGTGTTCAACAAATTCTTAAATTAAACAAATGTGGCTATATGTATATTAATGCAAATACCAATTGTGTAAATCACGCATATATTACAATTAATTACACAAGATACGTACTGAACCTTTTACTCCAAAAGATTTATGGTGCTACCCTAAATTGGGCTAAATTGTATTACTATATCTAATATGATCATTTTTGGTAATCAGAGTTGGAATAATCGGGGAAATTCCTAGAACACATGTGTCCCATTTAGATAACCCAACACACCAAAAAAAATAATTCGATAACGTGTCACCATCCTAATAATTAATGGGGATGAGAGTGTCAAGCTTGTCCACATTCTACAAGAAAAGCTATTGTGCTGTGGGGCTTTGATTGGCGGTGAGATAACATTTTTCTACTCCTTTTTTCTTAATTACCTGCAGTGTTATTCAGAGCACCAACACTAGCGGGTCGGCTCTTGGGGTCCAGCTACGTAGGCATAGCAACCCGCAGGTAAATCACCCATTTTCTATCTGTTCTTCCTTTTTCTTTTCTATAATCCCTAGCAATTAGGTCTTTTTGGATGATGAATCACCACTTACAACATCTTTTTATATGAATGTGGGAATTGTAGGGAATCTTCTTGTATTGTTATGACTTATTTTCAATTCTGCCGACCACCCATGCATTCGGCAGAAAAAAACAAAAAATGATAATCTTTTTTAGTTCTTTACACATTAAAACAAAAGGCTATAACTAACAAAATCTTTGTCTCGTTAGAAAGATTGGTACTCTCTTTGTTCCAAAACTAGAAGAAATAGTGCTCTTCTCTTGTTGGGAGAGAAGGAAGTGCGTGAGAGAATATTTCGGACAATTTTTATATATATATATATAAATCTTAGGTTGACTCTTTAACCATCACTTGTTTTCTTTATGTTTTCAGGTTGTGATTGATAATGGGCTTGTCAGGGTCAATCTGTCTAACCCAGGTGGTGACGTCATCGCCATCCGATACAATGGAATTGATAACGTACTTGAAATCATTAACCCGGAATCTAATCGAGGGTAATCAAATTTTCGTGTTAATTAGCTTCCCATCACTTCTAATTTTGTCTTTTTGCCTTTGTTTATTGTTAGATAATTATGGAAAGAGCTACTGGTGTAACCTTTTTTTTTCATTTTCCATTTTCTGGCCTTAGGTACTGGGACTTGGTCTGGAACAAACCCGGTGATCCAATCAACTATGACAAGTAACTAAACTAGAATCTCTCTTAGTTCCCCCTAGTGAATACGTTCTAATTCATGCCTTAAATTAATATTTCTGTTTCCAATCTGAAATCACATGTAATGTTTGCCCAATTATAGGTTACAAGCAACACAATTTCGTGTGATAATGGAAGATGAAAACCAAGTTGAAATTTCATTCTCTAAAAAGTGGGATATTTCACTTGGAGATTCCACGGTTCCATTGAATGTTGACAAACGGTAAGGTATCTGATCCTTCATGGATAGTTTCCATAACGAGCAAAATTTAAAAACAAGATCCCCAACTTAATATTCATTGGGAATATATGATACTGATAGCAGGTCCCCATCATTTTTTGCAGGTATATATTAAGACGTGACCACCCAGGAATTTACCTGTACACCATACTGGAACGAGAAGAAGGGTGGCCTGATGTTGACATGGACCAAATCAGAGTCGTTTTCAAGCTCCAAAAGGAGAAGTAAGGCACTGGAAGAAAAAAAAAAAAAACCTTAATCCATTAATATATTATGTTAAGGCTAGAATCAATGGTTTAATTTGCCCGAGTTTTTGTGGTCAGGTTTAATTTCATGGCAGTGTCAGATGACAGGCAAAGGATAATGCCAATGCCTGATGACCGCGCCTCGGGTCAGCCTCTAGCTTACCCTGAAGCTGTTCTATTGACTCGTCCTATCGACTCAAGACTTAGAGGAGAGGTATGTACATTAACAGTTGATGAACTCCATCTGCACTGATAATTTTGCCGTTTAGTGATTGCTTGATTCTTGTAATGTGTTTGGTGCCAAGTGACCTTTTGTATTTTTTGTGTCTATTTCTGTTCACTGCGTTAGTATTGCCCTCTAATAAAACGGTCTCGTGACAATGTGGGGCATAGGTGGATGACAAATACCAGTACTCATGCGAGGACAAAGACAACAAGGTACACGGGTGGATAACAGATGATCCACCGGTGGGGTTTTGGATGATCACACCCAGCAATGAATTCCGTTGTGGAGGTCCTGTCAAGCAAGACCTTACCTCCCATGTTGGCCCCACGGTCCTCAATGTAAAACATTAACCAACTTCTTACACTAATTGTTATGTGTGCATATACAGTATGTAAACATATAACATGGAACTAATTTGGTACATTTTTGTGTAGATGTTTACTAGTACTCATTATGCCGGGAAGGATATGAAAACAGCATACCGGGATGGGGAGCCCTGGAAGAAGGTTTTCGGACCTGTATATGTTTACCTAAATTCCGTCCAGGCCACCGAGGAATTTCGATCAGCACTTTGGGAGGATGCTAAGCTCCAGGTGTTACATCTAGCCACTGGCTCAGTTTTCTGATGAGAAACTTGGGATTGTAGTTTTTTTGTCTCACTTGATTTTTATCTGTCAGGCTTCAATAGAGGAGAGCAGATGGCCATACGATTTTCCTCAATCAGAAGATTTCCCATCTTCAGCCCAACGAGGAACTGTCATTGGCCGATTGGCTGTTAGTGACCCGTATATAATTCGTTACTCTATCCTTTGACAATCCATACTGCTGAAGAATCTGTTAATTAAGATGATCATCATTTTTTTTTTTTGTTTTTCCCTTTTCAGGTACATAAATAAGAAGTTGATGTATGCTAGCTATGCCTATGTGGGATTGGCAGCACCAGGAGAAGTCGGCTCATGGCAAACAGAAGTCAAGGTAGCTTCAATGCACACAGAATCAACGATTTCAATTGATATAAGAAGGCATGACAATTGTTTCTCTGAGATTATTGATGTTTGTTCTCTGTTATGCTCGATCTCTGCTTTCAGGGTTACCAATTTTGGACTCAAGCTGACAATCGTGGACGGTTTGCAATAAAAAATGTCCGACCTGGAAACTATAACTTGTACGCTTGGGTACCTGGTATAATTGGGGATTACAAGTGTGATGCTAATATCACCATTCAACCAGGTACGATACTTTCTCTAAATTTAATGTGAAAATTAACTGAAGTTTAGTACAGTATAAAGGGAATCTTTAAAATGGTAGGTTAAAAGAATTCGGATCAATGACAGTTTGCTATGCTCAGTGTTCGTCATTCCATATGACCTTTGTATAATTTACAAACTTTATGTAGGATCTAAGATCAACTTGGGATCCCTCTTGTATGAGCCTCCAAGAGATGGACCTACTCTATGGGAAATTGGCATTCCAGACCGCTCTGCTGCAGAATTCTATGTGCCTGACGCATACCCAACACTCATGAACAAATTGTACACTGATCACCAAACAGACAAGTTAGTAGCCACATATATGACCCTCCTATTACTGTTGTAAACCTTTCATATACTATATACGCCTATGTTTTATCACACTAAACACTTTAATTGACGAACAGATTCAGGCAATACGGATTGTGGGAAAGATACGCTGATTTATACCCTGAGGATCTCACATATACAGCAGGCGTCAGCAACTATAGTCGTGATTGGTTTTACGCCCAAGTAACAAGGCAAGTGTTTGACATATTTTGTGTTCAATGGAGGCCCTTCAACAACTTCTCTGCTGTGCTGATTTTGACTATCACAATGCAGAGAAAAGGGGAATAAGACCTACGAAGCCACAACATGGAAGGTTATATTCGAGCTGGATAATGTGTATCAGAATCAAATTTACACACTCCAGCTGGCCTTGGCATCAGCTACCCTATCTGAAGTCCAGGTAAACAGATTAGTATTCCTTGACACTTATTTCTAAAATGGCTCATTGCTTGTTTCTTACTTTATTTCATGAATGTATCTCGCCTGCTAAAAATTAACAACGGCAAAAGTCCTTTTTGAGATCCCGAATCTTTCACTTGTCCCAATCATGTACCCAGCTGCTGTATGAAACGTGCCCATTTTACCCGGTTGCAAAATTTCACATCATCGTCCAGGCTGCCTGTGGTACATGATTGCCACAAAGTATAAGACTCGGGGTATATACTTGGGAAAGAAAAACTTGGGCATACAAACTTGCTTCTCCGAAAAGGCTTTTACCCAAATTAACATCTATTCCTCATTGGAAGAGGGAAAAAATGTTTTCAGGGAGAGATGGCATACTATACTTCATATATGTTGAAAGTCTAGGATGTATTTTTAATCACTAGTTGGCTAACGAATTTCATCACTAATGATCTCCAAAGGTTCGGTTCAACAACGAGTATGATTCTCGACCTTTTACGACGGGGCAGATAGGCAAGGATAATGCAATTGCAAGGCACGGAATTCATGGATTGTACTGGTTGTACACCTTTCATGTACCCAGTTATAAGCTTCTCCAGGGAAAGAACACAATGTATTTGACTCAGACAAACAACGACGGACCCTTCTTTGGTGTCATGTATGATTATATCCGTTTAGAAGGGCCAAGAGATACTTGATCATTTCGGAACTGACATAATATTGTCCATAGGATTCAGAATCATGTATAGATTAGAATTGATTAATCTCAATATAGGTCATCTATATATATTATATATAAATATTTATATAGATAAGCATTTTTTTCATTTTTATATTGTCTGCTATTGTCAACCCATCATCCCTTATATATGAAGAACCAAACTACAGCTTTCCTTGAGGAAATCACAATATGAAGAATTATGAAGAACTGAGTCGTTGAGTTGATGTATTTAATGCAGAAAGCCTTCCTGGGCAACGAAATCCCCTCCGCCCCTGCTTTTTTTTGCTGCGATAATCGACATATGGGTCTAAAGATAGAGCCGAAAAAGAGTTTTTGTGGTACAATCTCGCCTTAGAATCACAAAGTATGCTGTTTTTCTTATATTCGGAAGAAAGTTCACACATCATAAACCCATGTACAAATAACCAGGGATAACCTTTTCTCATAAACAATTGGTGACTAAGTTACATAACCCTCAGCTTATACAACCAAGCCATAGGGTTACAAGTATTAGTTACTTACAACATTAAAGTTCATACAAGTTTTGGAGTTTTCTTTTCCTTTTCTTTCGGAACTTTTTTGAGGAACCAGAATTAAAGGACTCATCATCCACTACCTAAGTATGTTTGGAAAGAACGAGGGGAGGGAAGGGGGTCCAATGGATGGGATGGGAAGGGAAATTTTGAACTTATCTTATTTGGATAAGTCATTACTCATTAGCATAAAGTGTCGGGAAGGGAAATTCTAAGAAAAAATGTGGGGAAGGAAAAAATTTAACTTATCTTATTGCGATAAAGTCATTAACATATTGTTTGGATAGATAGAGAAACAGGGGAAGAAGGAGGAGAATATTAATTTAAGTTTATTTAGGAAGAATTTCTAGTGGAGAGGAAAATGAATTTTTTTAAGGGCTAATTTGGTGGGGGTATGGAAGGATGAGAAATTTAAAAACGAGTTAATAGTATTTTATGTCCTTACATTTTAACGATTTCGCATTTGTTGTCCCTTTTTGTTTAATTTCACTCATATTATCCCTTAATTTACGATTTACCGGGTCATGTTGTACATTTTACACCCTTTAGCCGGTGGTTGCTCACATGTCTAGTGGGACCCACATACAACCCATTTGTTTAATTATTTTCTCTCTTTTCCCAATTACTTTTTGTTAAAAAATTCTTTTTGGAAAACAAATCATTTCTAAAATAAAGCTAATGATGGTGGGACTTGTTCACAAACACTAATTCTAGTTTGACCATAAATTACCATAACTCTGGGCCGATAAAATTTCAAAACACATGCTTAATGGTTTATTTCTTCATCCACTCTTTTTTTTTTTTTTCAGGTTTGATATTCCTAACCTCTTCTCTATTTCTTTCCTTCCTCCCTCGTCACCACACCCAGTCACCCATCAATCTCCCTAAATTATTTTCCCATCTCCCTCAATAATTCTCTCATATGCCCATCTCTTCCTATCCCTAAGCCCCTGCCCTCTTCCTTCCTAATCTCTCACCCTCCACCTCTGTTCTTCAATCTCTTTGATAGCCATTCCAAGCCGCCGCCTCTACTACTTCCTTCTCCTCCTTCTCACGCCCTCTCCTCATTCTCCCTCTCTCCTTCCCCTTCCTCCTCCCCTGCCTCTGCCGCGTTGAGCCGTCGGTGACGCAACCCTGTTCGTCGCCTTTGTTTTCTCTTTCCCCTGTCGTCTAGTCACCGCCACTCTCCTCCAACGAGCCGCCACGCAATCGGGAACCATCGGCGCTTCTGTCAAGACATGCCTGCCTGTTCTCTCCCGCCATTGTTAGCCGTCGTTGCCGCGCCGCAGTGTGGTAAGACGCTTTCCTCTCCTCTTCCGCTCCTCTACTTGGAACGATTTTCTTCTCCCTATGGCTAATTGGGTTTGGATTGATTTGTGATTCTGTGGATGCGGATTAGTTGGGGATTGTCGGGTTGTGCTCGGTGTTTGATGGTGGTGTAGTCGTTGGTTCTGGTGGTGGTGTTTTTGGGTTACAAGGCTGCGAATTATTGGCCAATAAAATCCTGCCTAATAGTATTCGGGTGCTTTCATGGTTAATGTTTATTTCTTCTTCTTTTTTTGTGTTTGCAACTTTTTGGTTAAGAAGTTAAGAAAATGAAGATATGAAGTGTAGTGAAAGACTTGAGAGAGAGAGAGAGAGAGAGGCAGAGAAGCGTTGGTGCTGGTTTGATTGATATGTGTTTCAAGTTTGGCAGGATTAAGCTCGCACGTAAGGTGTTTGAAGAAATGCATGATGGAATTGTCTTCTGGGAGTGATGATTGTGGGGTTTGCACATAACAAGAGACTATGGCAGGTTGGCAGATTGCCCTCGGGATTGGTCGGCAAAGGGTTGTGAGGCACGGGTTGGTGAACTCAGTGGCGGCGGATGGAGGCGGCAGAGGAAGGAGAGTGGCGAAAAGGATTATGGCCCCACAAACAAAATAGATTAAAAGTATAAAAAAAAGGACACACGAACAATTTAATTTTGGAAAAAAATATAAAAAATATTAAAAAAGTGTAGGTTGTTGGCCCCATGGGCACGTGTCAGCATCATAGTGTTTCGCCGGCTATAGGGGGTAAAGTGGACAATATGATCCGGTAAACCATAAGTTGAAGGACAATATGAATGAAATTAAAGAAAGAGGGACAACATATGCAAAATCGTTAAAGTGTAAGGACATAAAAAAAATTTTTACCATTTAAAAACTAATGAGTTTAAATTTCGTTATTAGCCTAAACATAATTCATCAAGTATATTTCTGGTAAAATAAGAATACAAGAATTCTTCATCCAGCCAGTGAAGTGACAAGACAAGAAAATTATCTCATCTAATTAGACTAGCAAATTAAGCAAATCATCACACCCAAGACTTGAAGGGATTTGATACGATCCTCTCCAAGGAAAATGGTTCATGTTTCTTAATCTTAGGCTTCTACATTACCAATAATTGTGCTATTTGAGTATCTTGAACAGGTGTGTATATTTATTTTCAAAATAATAGGCAATAAATTAGGAAAATAAATATGGAAAGAAGGAATCCTCAGGGTAAACTAAAAAAATTAATAAACTCTAAGAAGGAAAGATGTAACCCGTAAGGGATAGTTTGTTAACGTTTAAAACATGGTTCATAATTAATAATATTTTTGAGTTCCCATAATAAAGTTTTCTATCTTAAGCCATTACTTTTAAAATTCTTAGATCATTTACTATTGTAGAAAAGTGATCTGTATATATATAAGGTTGGTGAATCTGATGCATGCATTATCATCTGCACCATTCAATGCCCTTATAATTAATATGTTGCTCTAAATTCCCAAGGTTTGCTTTAAGTATTTATAGAATATATTACTTATTAAATGATTTTTCTACACTGTTTAAGTTCATGAAGAATCTACGCCATGAAAGATGGTAATTAAGTTAATTGGTAGGATCTGTAGATAGAGTGTGCAAAATTTATAATTAACCCTCTCTTTTCCTCAAACTCTACGGACACACTTTATATATTGATTGTCCTTTTGCCATCTTTCTTTGCATTTCTTCCTCCCATCATTGTTGTATTCGAATCAACATGTACACAAAAAACCCTTCTCTTGGTATTTGGTTATGCTGGTTTGCATACCTATGGATGGGATGTCTGGTTCAAGAGAGTCTCAGCTTCCATAGGTAACAAATTAGTGAACTCTGTTCTTCTTTCAAGTAGAAGGAACAAATGCTTCAAATTTTATAGCTTTTTTTATGCTAAATTTTATTGCTTAAATTAAATTTTATTATGATGTGTAAGTTTATTGATAATTGTTTTGCAGCCAAAATTAAGTGTAGTTCATTCTGTAGTTTAGCATCAAAGATGAGTAGAAAATTATGTAGAGGAGTTTAGATAAATGTGTCATCGAGGGAGAATGCCAAACATTCTGCAATATATATATATATATATATATATATATATATAGAAACTAAAGTAGATTGCGTTTTATGTTGCAGGGAAAATCATAACTCTTCTCCTGGGGTTCAGCTACATGATCATGGTCCTCGACATGTAAAATTCTGTACTTTTTTCTTTCTTTCATTTCTCTGTTAAGAATTTAGATTTTAAATAAATCTAATCATTGATAACCTGAAGTTTAAATTAAAATAGAAGACAGAATACTAGCATTTATTTGATCTAACTATTTAATTAATTAAGAGCTCAACTATTTTGCCTACAATATCTACCAAGAACAGGTGATTTCAGAAAAGATAACTCCACTTTAACTTGGAAAAATTTATTACTCAAGCCTACAACATACCAAATCAAGGATTTCCTCTTCCATTATTAAAGGAATCGATTTCCTTAGTTTTTCCCATTTTAAAAGTCTCTATTAGATATGTTGTATTTAATATAACTTGAGCACTGTATAATTTACCCTTTAACTAAGGGCTCAAGGTGGCATAAGCCTCTCTCCGTTTCTTAATAAATACTAGCTATAAATTAAAGGACATATGATTAGAGTCTAAAAGCGGAGAGATGATTCTTTGAAGTTCTTTTATCCATTGGAAATTTCTCCACACAACTGCAAAAAGAACTTTCATACCCGTTTGCTGAGATTAAAATTAACTTAATAAGACCAATCGTTTTCTTTCTTAGAAATCAAATCAACCCTTTAAAGTTCCCAAACTGTCCCTTATTTAATTAAAATGATATTTTCGTTTATTGACGCTGCATATCTGTGTTCAAAGTTCAAACAAAGAAGTATGAATATATTCTTAGTTCTTTCTTCTTTTTTTTTTTAATACAAGTGGACATTGAAGGTGTAACTCAACTCATGGGCTCATGGCTCACCCTTTTTGTTTTTGTTAGAATACCAATAAATTACAAACTCATTAGTCTTCTTCTTCTTCTTCTTCTTTTTGTCAGAAAGGGTATGCAATCTAATTAACACCGCAGTTATCGGATAATACCTATCAAACAGTCACTGCAAATTTTCTATATATAGAGGAAATATTTTCGATCATTTGTAGGGTGGGAAAGAAAGTTCCATCAGAATCTCTGATTTTAAACTAATTAATTTTGCGAACTAAGAGATCTACTCTTCATAGTGTTTTAAATGAATATTGCTTAATTCCCAAAAAATTAATAGAGCTTGATTTACAATTTTATATTTCCACATGCTCTCAAAATTTTTTTGATGCACACTGGCATACCTAAGCTTCTACCAAGGGGTTAAAATTCCCCTTCCATTTTCATCCCTTCCTCATCTTCTCCTTCTATCCAAACCAATGTCTATCTGGCCAAATTAACAAATACTTGATCTTAATTAATCATAAATGGATTATTTTTCAGCTTTGTATATACGTTATTTTTGTAACACATAGGAAAATATCCTTCAGGTGCTGGTCGACAACGGCTTTGTTCAGGTCAATTTGTCTAAACCAGAGGGTTTAGTCACTGGGATCAAATACAACGGGATCGATAATTTACTCGAAACCGAAAACCATGAAGACAATAGAGGGTAAGTAGTACGAATGTTTTTCTCATATTCTAACATGCTTAAATAGTTTATACGAGGAATAAATCTATTTATCTCGACAATGTTGACTTGCAGGTATTGGGACGTGTTTTGGCACAAACCAGGGGGAAAAGGCATCCTTGACAAGTAATTAAATTCATGAGTTCCTTAATTACAATATCTTCATGAATTAATTGTTGTTAACAGTGAAATCCCTAATGGACTACAAACTGAAGTTAATTTTTCCATTCAATAATTTTCAGATTAGAAGGAACAAACTTCAGAATAGTTACGAATCATAAGAACCAGATAGAACTATCATTCACAAGAACTTGGAATCTTGACATCCAGGGCTCAAGGGTTCCCTTGAATATAGACAGAAGGTAATATTAATTAATTAGTTCCTCTCATTAATTATTATATATTACTGCAAAACTGAATGCTCATTAACATGAAGGAGTAACAAAATTGCAGGTTCATAATGCGGCGTGGGGTTACAGGTTTTTACATGTATACCATATTGGAACGCTTGAAAGGATGGCCTGATGCGGACATGGATGAAATTAGATTCGTCTTCAAGCTCCAAAATGACAAGTAATTAATTAATTAACCAAGCCCTCCCTATCGATCATTTTGACTTTTCATATTTGGTAACAGAAATTACTTCTCGCCTGTGTATGTGATGCACAAATGATGGGTATATGCATATGTATATAGGTTCCATTATATGGCGGTATCAGACATGATACAAAGGATCATGCCAACGCCCTCGGACCGTGCAGCTGGTAAAAAATTAGCATATCCTGAAGCTGTCCTCTTAACTAACCCAATCGACCACCGCCTCAAAGGAGAGGTACCTAGTTAACTCAATTTTCTTTTATTTTTTGGGTACATCGGAATGGAAGTTAACTCAATTTTCTTAATTAGTTCATACCTGTTTTCATTTTTTATGAGTATTTAATTATATGCATTCCTGTAGAGTATGATATGATCCATTGGGAAAAACTCTGAAATTAAACAAGATGATTAACTAGAATTATAAGTGGTGTGTACAAAAAAAAAAATGAGAACATTATGAATCGATTAGGACTTGAACTAAATATCTCAAATAGTAATTAGGGATATCTACATGTTAAAAGATTTTTTTTTTTGGTTTCTCATTCGGTACCGGATGTTGTACCCCGACTATTCCGGATTCGACTCGGATTGTGGCATCTGGTTATGAGAAAAACTACCAAGATTCAGCTCAACAAAGCATTCCCACACACTTCAAAGCCACGCATCACAGAAAATTGGAACGATTGATACATAGAAGATTGGCAAGCCCGTGAAAATGGTCTAAATTTTTTTGGGTTCAAAATATATATAAAATTAACTGTGGCAATTTTCTTCCTGGGTTTACATTTTGTTTTAATCCATATTGATATAGCTTAAGTTCTTAAATATGAAATATGGGCAATTGCAGGTGGACGACAAATATCAATATGCAGTTGAAAACAGTGAAACCAAAGTTAAAGGCTGGATATCGGAGAACCCAACAACAGGAATTTGGATTATTACCCCTAGCCTGGAGTTCCTCGCTGGTGGCCCAACCAAGAGAGATCTCACCTGTCATGTTGGCCCCACCTTACTCGCTGTAAGTCCATTAATTATTCTTGCCTAATTTAGCATCAAACCCCAAGGCCCAATGCTTACCGAGCCTACCGTAATTGCTTTCAGGCTTGGCCCAATATTTCTCCTCTCATGAACATATAAATATTTGCAGCACAAAAAGAAAAAAAAAATAAACAAAAGATTTTGATATTACCAGAAAAAGAGAGAAAAAAAAAAAATACAAGGTTTTATTTTTATGATGAAGTCGTAGTCTCAATTCCTAGAAAATGATTCATAAAAAGAAAAAGGAGAATCTTACAACATAAAATAGTAAGAAAACTTTTACCATGCTGTCTTTGTGAAGTAATATCCAAACATTAAGCTGCAAACCGCAACAAGAAAAGAAAGTAAACTTTTAATCTTATATCAGGAGGAAATCTTTATTCATAATTATTATTACATAGAATAATTTATTTGATACCCAATATATTATATATATTGGATCATTAATTTCATGACTTTCCCTCCACAAAGTTAGTACAAGATTTTCTTCTAAGTAATAACGGGAACACTAACCACAATCCCATTTTCATCAACCCAAACCCTCACTCTGTCACAGCGAAAGTCCAAGGTAACTGGAGTTCCTACGGATATGATCATTGCATTAACATACGGGTTCTCCTTCTCTATAATAGCAGCTGCCTCCTCTCCTTTTGTGCCAAGAAGCTCCGGTCTATGGTTTTACCTGCAATTTCGTTTAAATTCCATATTCTCAAAAAAAGAGAGGAAAGAATATGCTTGCTATGTTTACTGCAAGACTTTACAAACTATATAAAAACTATAATAAATATGTGCAAGAAGAAAACAGGACTATGATAAATAAGAAACTTTTTTTTTTTTGAGGAATCTAATAAATAAGAAACTTAGATTGCTTACCTTGGCAAAAATACATGTCTCTCTTTCTTCTGAATGATGTGAATGCAAGTAAAAGCTCACCGAAGAGATTTTTATAGAGTTTGTGGGAGATCCTGTTGTCTAACTTTTGAAGTATTTATTTATCGGAATAATTATTTTTCACCTACTCAATGATCTAGCTAGACATGATTTTTAAAAGGGGCGAATAGATAATTATTTTATGCAATAGTAAGAATTTATATGAAAAAATAAAATTAAAGAGAGTCAAATTTACATAATAATAAGGACTTATATAGAAAAATAAAAAGTTCAGAAACTTGAATTTTAAGTTTTGTTTTTGAGGAATAGCTTTAAGTTTAAAACTAAAAACTTCATGGACAAAAAAAAAAACCGGAAAGGAGGTTTCTTAAACTTTCATTTTTTAAAAGGGAGTGCCCCATCCCTCCAAATAAATTAGGTTTCCATCAAATATATAAAAGGAGGGGTTAATTTAAGATTGTAAAAACATTCAAGGGATTTTTTTTAGGCTAAACTATAAATCCTATAACTAAAATCTTAAACCATAAAATTTAAACTCTTAAATCTTAAATCCTAAACGTTAAATCCTCAAACTCTTAAATTCTAAACTTCTAAATCCTAAACCCTTAATCCCGAAATTCTAACGTAAAACCCTAAACTCTAAACCTTACCCTAACAAGCTTAGGATTCATTAAATCAGTTACTACAATTACTCTTTTCTTTAACATATAGACACTACTAAGGTTTTAGGGGTTAGGATTTAGAAATATTGGATTTTTAGGGTTTAAAATTTTATAATTTTAGAATTTAAAGTTAATAGCTAAGAGTTTAAAGTTTTAAGGTTTAAAAGTTCATTAGAGTTTAAATCCCTATCGTTAAGCTAGTACATTTTAATGGAAAAAGTTTATCGATTAGTATAAAAGGAAGAGCAACCCCTGTCATTGAGCTGTCAAAGCCAAATACATTTTAATGACAAAATATGTAAGTCGCACTCGTTTTATTTATTTATTTCTTATTTGATCAGTAGTCACACTCGTCTTGTTGATGAGAAAGCTAAAGCTCAAACACATTTTTTTCAAGAGGAAGGTTGAAACTTTGGGTTTCCTTTTCTTATGTTAGATGCAGGTTTTCCAATTTGAAGCACACTTCCGGTAAAGCTGTAATGTTTTAAGGATTTAAACATGAATTCAACCAGTTACTTTAGATTTTAGAAGAATTGTTCTGTACTATAACTAGTACCAGTTTTTTTTTTAAAAAAAGATAGCTATTATATGCAAAGTAATATCAAGTTGAATAGTAATATTAAATAATGATATCTGTACTAATCAAGGATTTTCATTGACAGAAAAAAAAAAAAACAAATCAAGGATTTCAGGAGCAGAACCAGAATTTAATAAATAAAAAAAAAAGAAAATCTAATCAACTCATTTTTCTTTGAACCGTACAAGGAAGACACCAAATCTAATTGTGTTATTAATAATATATAAACTATTTTTAGTTCTAAATAATGTATAATTACCAGTTAGGCCTTGCGATTTCCCAGGTAGGATAACCCATGGTCCCCCACCTACCTGCTAGGCTGCTAGCTCTTGGAGGATTCCTTCTTTTCCATTTAGATACCGAGATAAGGGATCTTCGGCCTTTAGGGTCTGGACCCCATTTTTGGTGCTGAACCTCTTTTGAACAATGGGTGTGGTTCAATATATCTGGTCTGGTTTCCAAAATATTGTAGAAATGAAAGTCTAATATCTAAAACTGACTGTTCAACTTACAATGCAGTTTATTACATCCTCATACTAACTTTGGGGGCTAACTGTTTGGCTCACTCTATTAAAATGCCAGATGTTTACCGGTATGCATTACGCCGGGAGAGACTTGAACACAAAATATAGAAATGGAGAGCCCTGGAAAAAAGTTTTCGGTCCCGTTTTTGTGTACCTGAATTCCAATGCACGAGTGGGTGACCATCAAGCACTATGGAATGACGCCAAAAGACAGGTACTATATATTCTTTTCCATTGAATATGATCTTTAGTTTATGTTCTTCTGGAATTTCAAGTAAATTGGATTTTTTGGACACCATTATTCGATGTCTATATGTAATTGTAGATGTCAATTGAAGAAAGAAGCTGGCCATACAAGTTTGTCGAATCACCTGATTTCCCTCCTCCTAACCAAAGAGGAACTGTGTTGGGCTCATTAAGAGTCCGAGATGGGTAATCTAATCTCACACACATCTGTTTCTTTGTTATCTCCGAAATTTCCTCTTAGATTTTACCAAGAAAACAACAATTAATAGCCCAGTTTTCATTCGCTGTGTTTGACAATTTCTTCAGGAACATCCATGTACCAGCCCAATTCGCTTATGTGGGCCTGGCAGTACCAGGAGATGTGGGCTCTTGGCAACTTGATTCTAAGGTTTTCTTCTTCTATTCCTCCTCTAGCTCTTTTCCTTTCGGCTGGGCAGGTTGGGACTGTCACCTTTGATTGAAAGATCAGAATGTCCCATTTTGAGAAGACCACTTCTTATACTTCATAATAAGTAAATAACATTATTCAATCCTTCTCAGGGATACCAATTTTGGACTCGGACTGATGCTAAAGGGAACTTTGTAATAAGAAATGTAAGGGCAGGGGACTACAATTTGTATGCATGGGTTCCTGGCACCATTGGTGATTTCAAGCATCCTCCCATCATTTCCATCAAACCAGGTGTATATTCTCCCCTGGATTCCCAAGTTCCTACTCTACCTACTCAGCTTTTGCTCGAGTAACAATTTTTTTTAACATGTTTTTCTCCAACTAATTAAGTTAGGAGCATCATCTTGATTACATTCTAAAACGCAGGAACTAGGATCAACATGGGCATCCTTAGGTATGACCCTCCGAGAAATGGACCTACATTGTGGGAGATTGGCATCCCGGACCGATCGGCTGCTGAATTCTTTGTGCCGGACCCAAGACCAACACTAGTAAACAGATTGTTCATGGAAAGCAAGACCGAGAGGTTGGCTGGATTCCAATTCCACCAAATTTATCTTTTTAAACTTTAAACTTTACACCTTATGATGATGACAATTCTTCACAAGTTAAGGACTAATTCCCTAATATAATTAATTACCTTTTCTTTCCTGGTGGGCAGATACAGGCAATACGGGCTGTGGGAGAGGTACACTGACCTGTATCCTAAGGAGGACCTGGTATACAACGTCGGCACTAGCAATTATACCAAAGATTGGTTCTTTGCACACCTTCGCAGGTCGTCACTTTAGGCAACTTCTATATTGGGGCTCTTTTTCTTCATATTTGTTGGTTCTAATGTATTTTTTTTTTGTTTTTTTTGGGTCAAGACTAATATGTTGTTGTTAATTATTTCAGGGATGAAGGTAATAACACATACAAACCAACCGCATGGCAGATAAATTTTGAGCTAAAGGATGTGAAACCAACACGTAATCACACACTCCAATTGGCTCTGGCATCTGCCACCGCATCCAATGTACAGGTTCGGTTCAACCAAGGGAATGCAAGTCCACCACATTTTGTAACGGGGACTGTGGGCAAGGATAACGCCATTGCAAGGCATGGGATTCATGGGTTATATAGGTTGTATAGCATTAATGTACCCGGAAATCTCCTTGTCAAGGGAAGGAATACTATATACCTCGCGCAGGCAAGAGCAGAGAGTCCTTTCTTTGGGGTCCTGTATGATTACATTCGTCTGGAAGGGCCCAGATAGAAACCAGATCCATGTTCATATATGTATATATATGTATATACATATATAAATAAGTTCTCTAAGGAATTCAGAAGAACAGCGAAAGAGCGACTTGACATGGTGTATTGCGGATTATGGTGGATGGAGATAGAAAGAATCATCAAAGAAAATAAAAAATTGAGGGTTTATGGAATCTGTATTTTACTTTGGACTTACCATTTTCCATCATATTTTCAATACACAAGCTAGCCTCGCATTCTACCATGAAAGATGTACGGAATTAACTCCAACAACTTACTTTTCCCCACTGATTTCTCATATTTTTTCAAGCATATTTGATATTGGCTTAAATTTTTTTGAGCCACCACTAATTAATTTGAATAAATCTCTGCAAACAGAATTCATAAACACGTCACGTCATATAGAATTCTTTACAAGCACATTCATGATTTATTTAATTTTTTGGTCT
Source organism: Turnera subulata (assembly GCA_028386065.3). Classification (NCBI taxonomy): domain Eukaryota; kingdom Viridiplantae; phylum Streptophyta; class Magnoliopsida; order Malpighiales; family Passifloraceae; genus Turnera; species Turnera subulata. Next base: position 104,188 of record JAKUCV010004166.1, on the reverse strand, counting down.
ACACTTACACTGTCATGGCCCAAAATAAGGTCATGATGGGCGCCAAGCTCCAGTAGAAAGCATATGTCTACGAGGCAAGCCTCAAACAAATAACACAAATGTAATTTCTAAAATAAAATATTTTCATAAAATGAATAATATAAATTCTAATCTCAAAGTCTAAGCAAGATCCTTAATATAATCCAAATCATTGAAAGTTTCCAAGAACTAAAATAACAATGGAGTTCTAACAATCCAAAAGTCTGTTATACATACCAAGACAAACTCGGCAAGCACAAACTACCATATCAAGTTACTAATCACGAGAGCCTACTGATCACCTCAATATATTTTTAAAATAATGGGGGTGAGTCCTTCCATAACTCAGTCCGTACAGTATAAAGCAAATGAAAATCAAATTCAAAATCATAGTGTTCAAAACATATATATTCCATAATCAAAATAAAATAAGCTTACTTGTCAAATGATCAAAAATACAGAAAATGACCGGAAGCCTTGAATTAAAATATCAAATAATCATAAATACTCAAAATAAACGGAAGCCTCGAATTAATATGTCAGAACCGTATAAGAAATAGAGAAAGCAAAGCACGTCCCGTCGAGCATGTCCGACAACGGCCCCCTGTCGGCTGGAGGAACAAACGGATCCATAAGGAATCAAAGATTCGCATCAAATAGAGGTTAAATACCTCATCAAACCAATCTATGTGTGCGTAGTCTGATAGCACCCATCCCAGATAGGGACGTCTGATATTTAATTCTAAGCAAAAACAAATTCAAATCAATTCTTTAAAAGAATCAAATCAAAAAGTATATTTCATCCAAATAAGCACATAGTATTTATAGGCAAAATAGAGCAAATAGTATTCATAGGCGGAATAGGTATTTGAATGAATAAAATTGTATAATAAAAGATACATAGGCTATTCTTTAAAATCTCAAGTCCTTGTTCGGTGAAAAGAATTGAAGGAATAATAATAAATAGTTTTGAAGCAAAACATTAGGTTATCAAAACTTTTAGTCAAAACATTATAGTTTAAAAAGTTGAAAAAAATAATTATAAATAAAAATAATTATATAAGAAAATAAGGTTTAAAACATAGCTTTACTAAGAGAAAAGCTTAAAACATAACTTTACTAAGAAAATAGGAAGTATAATAATATTATAACCCACCTCAAAAGCCAAATCAAATTACCAATCTCAAATACTTAAGTTTCTGCTTGAGTCTCAATCCTTGCAACACCTAATTCACAAGAGAAACGTAACCACTAAATCCAACGAATATCAACGAATATTTAATAATCTACCGAATGAATTACATGAACTGACCAGTTTCTAATTTTTGCCTAATAACTCCCAAATCATTCTGAATTCGGAAATATCATCAACATAAAACTAAAAGTAGACATTCTAAGCTTTCCAACCTTATGAAACTCGGTGTCATAGCACCTAGGAATAATTAATTATGAATTTTCTAAGATAGCCCAGAGGGTCCACTTGTGGTTTTTTTAATAAATCCTACAAAATTCCTTTTCCAATGAAACCAAATGCAAGAGTTTCTTGTATGAGTCTGTTTTACTTCCTAAAATTATCAGATTTTAATTTATTAAATAATTATGACAAAATTAATTTATTAAATAATTATGACGAAAGTACAAATAACTGTGCAAAATTGAAATTCTACAAGTCTATTTACCAATTCTCAAACACAATATACGATAAGGATTATTATATTCTCCACATAGTTTTATACTATTTTCCATAACTAGATTTCAAGGATTCAATATAGTGGATAACACGTGATTGCTCGATCCAATACAACAAATCGACAAAACTAGAAGAAAGGAATTAACTTACTTGAAACAAGAATTGTATGAGATATGCGTCTTCAACCACTAGGACAACCAAACTTCCCTTGCTCTGGTTTTGTGTCGAAGGCAAAGCACATATCCAAATAAAGCTGTAAGGTTGTTTTTACTTTAGACTGACTATATATCAAGGTTATCAAAATCGGACCGGACCGGCTGGTTCAACTCTGTTTAACCGGGGATTGGCATTGTCCCCGTTCGGTTTGATATTATTTTTGGGCTGTTTTCTTAACCGGCAAGAGCCGGGCGAATCGGCCGGTTTTTAAAGAACCGGTTGGACTGTGAACGATTTCTACCGGTTAAATCATCATTTCCAAGTCCAGATTTTAAAATTATTGTTGAACATTTGAATTGAACCTTTGCCCTCTCCCTCATATTTATAACCTCCAGCCAACTAGGCTACTAAAAATTAATATTTCTTTTACATAAAATTTATTATATAAAGAAATTTATTATAATTTGGATTTTTTAGCATAAAAAATATATATAGTTTAAAATTTTAATATATAATAAATTAATCTATAAAAATGAAATTATTCAAGGACTAATGTGTATAAAATTTATCTTATTTTAACAAAACGATTGAACCCCGGTCGGACCCCAGTCGGACCCCGGTTTTCTTATACATTCTCTCCGCCGGTTCAATGCCCAGTCCCGTTTTCAAAACCTTGCTATGTATACATTTATATCGTATAAGTAGGCTATGAAGATATGGGTGCATGGTAATTCTAAAGGTGGAAGGGTTGGGCTTAATTTTTAAACACTACAGGCCTAAAACAATTTATGCTTAAACTTATGGGCTTAAGCACCAATAATTTAGCCGAAGCATATATAAATTTTTACCAATTTAGTTGAGAAGGAGACTTAATAAATAAATAGAAAAAATAAAAAAATATTCAGATTTCTTTATAAATAGATTCATGATTTATTTATCTTTTGTCTACACTTATATGATCAATCAACTTGAAAAGTAGACCTAATAAATAAATAAATAAATAAAAATTTTCAGATTACTTATCTTGTGAAGATACATTGTGCATATCTTTGCTTTTAGCACCAACACTCCTTTTAATACTTTTTTTTTAATTTGTATCCAATAATGGTTAGGACCAGGAGTTTTGGCTCAGCTCCCCATCACTAATGTTATGTTTGTCAAAGAAATCGTCTTTTAATTTTAAGAGTGCCGTATGCAAGAGAATAGAAAAGAAAAATACAAAAATTGTAAAAAGTGCCAAAGACAAGGTGTAAACAAGTAATACATTCGAAGAGTGTGTATAACCTGGAAGTTAAGAGTGTAATCATGTACCATATCTTGGAAGTGTTTTTAATAAAAAGAAATATCTATTGGGACTGCCAATTTGTTTGTATTAAATTTGTTGTGCCGATATTAAGTCGCAGTCTCAATTTCTTGCAACCAAAAACGAAAATAAAACATTTCATCTTATTTTTGTGAGGAAATAACCAACATCAAGGTGCAAAACGTAACATTTGTGAAATATCCAACACCAAGATGCAAACCGCAATATATTTGATGAACAACAAGAAAAGATAAAATTATTTTTATTCTGATATCATGGAATAACTTCAGTTTGACTTCATACAGGGAAATATTTATTCATAACTGATATTACATAGAATATTTTTTTTGATACCCAATATATATATATATATGGATTGGTTTCATGATTTTCCCTCCACAAAGTTAGTACGAGATTTTCTTCTAAGTAATAACGGGAACATCAACCACAATCCCTTTTTCATCAACCCAAACCCTCACTCTGTCACAGCGAAAGTCGAAGGTAGTAGGAATTCCTTCCAATACGATAATTGCATTAACATTCGGGTTCTCCTTCTCTATAATATATAGCAGCCGCCTGCTCTCCTTTTGCTCCAACAAGCTCCGGCCATGCCATCTATCCCCATTGTCGCGGGGTCCGCGGGGATTTCCCGCTGTGGGGACGGGGATGGGGGCGATTATGGACCCGTGGGGATGGGGATGAGGAGGATTTTCAACCCGAGACTAATTTGAGGATGGGGACGGGGATCATAGTACCCGCCCCGCGGGGATCCCCAAAAATATTAAGTAACGATTTTACCCTTCTAGTTACTCCATATACAAATATATATATTTCAAGTTTGGGTTTTTACCTATTTTGTTCAAGTATAAAACAAAAAAAAGGTAAAAAGATAATATAATATAAACTATAAGTTCACTTCAATTCACTTATTTTATTTTATTTTCCTTTCTAGAGTTGATTGGATTTGAATCTTTTGGTGGTAATATATAGTTTTAGATAATAATATATATTTTGTAATGATATTAGCATTAATATGTATTTTGTAATTGGGGGGGGGGGGGGGGGGGGGGGGGGGGGGGGGGGGGGGGGGGGGGGAGCTCTGGAAACAAGAAATCACAAGCTGTAAAAAAAAACTGTGACAAATAAGAAACTTAGATTGCTTACCTTTGCAAAAAGACATGCCTCTATCTCTTCCTTCCGAATGATGTGAATGCAAGCACAAGCTCACCGCGAGGAGATTTTTTATAGAGTTATTGGGGGAGATCCTGTCGTAGTCTGGTTGGTGAATCATTTAAGTATATATTTATTTTTGCTGCCAAACTTGTCAACAGTCCTGAATGCAAAGTCATTCTCATTGCCTTGAACACATTTCAAGATCAAACACATTTTTATCACCAAAAATAAGCCAACAAGGATGGAGGCTCATTCAATAACCCTCCAAGCCTTTAATTAAATTGAAGAAAAACATACACGGACCATCAAAAGAAAATAGAAACGATAAGCATATATAATTATCACAAGACTTGCTTTTGCCCAAACGTAGAAAACTATATAACTACAAATAATTTAAAATTTATCTATCTATTCTATTATAATATGTAATAACTGAGACATGGTTAAAAAATAATTCTGGTGTTGACAAGTGGCAGAGCTTGGTACTGACACGTGGGGTTTTAAATTATTTTAGAAATTATTTGGTACTGAATTATTTTAGAAATTATGGTATTATTATGGGACGTGCCTTTTGATACATCCTATATCAATTGAAAAACATTAAAACTCGGTCGTGTTATAGTAATATTTAGACTATTGAAAGAAAAATTCCAAATGCTATATATTTATTATTAATTTTGATTTTTGAACCTAATAAATAGATTTTATAAATAGCAGAGTTGCAGTCATATTTAGACTTTGGAAAAACTAATCTTTATGCATTAGGTTGTATATATTTATTTTTAATTTTGGTTTTATGATCTTAATAAATAGGGTTTGTAAATAGTCCTAGTGTATTGTACAAATTTAAAATACATATTTATAATTAGTTTTGCTTTTCAAAGCTAATAAATAAATTATTTTTGGGATTTTATTATATAAAGACAATGTAAAAATCAAATCCTATTGGGTTATACATGTTTATTATTGGTTTTCGTTTTTGAACCTAATGAATGAATTTTTTAAATAGCCGAGATATATTATACAAATTTAATATATATACATACATACATATATATATACATACATACATATATATATATATATACATATATATATATATATATTTATAATTAGTTTTTTAGGACTCGGGCCAAATTAATCTCATTGACCTCTTCACCTTATATTCTTAGCCAACAAGACTGGAGTCGCCGTCCTGATTTTATTTCTTGGAAAAGTTTGGGGAAAAAATTATCATTTCGATTCAAGCAACAACTTAAGGGATTGATCATAGCGAACCAGAGATTGTTGGATTCAGGGGTTCGTCACGGGTAAAAAGGTGTTAGGCACCCCACCCGTACTAGGGCGAAATTTTATACGATAATTGAATTAAATTATGTGTTTTGTGTAAGTGTGCAAGTGTGAAAGCAAAACACATAACAAAATAAATCTACTGAAAGTTAAAAAGAAGGGGGTAAGAAGATGATTTCGCTTGAGCCTCCACCACTAGAGACACCTCGTACCCCAACAACTGGATTCAAAGCTCACGTAGTTCTAATCATGACATCATATCATTCACATCATCATATCAACAACATGCATCTCAACACATCAATATCAAAAGAGACAGAAGACTAACCTCTTGAAGACCTCCTATTTCTCCTTGCTTTGTTGGGTTGTTGTCCATACCACAAGCTTTTCTCCCTAAGTTTCACCTTGATTAGCTCCTAATCTTCTTGCTTGATGCCTCAAGATGCTTGATTCCACAGGAATTTTGCCAGAATGACAATACTAAAAGTGTTTGAGGGCTTAGAGAAGTAAAGTTTCTCTAAGCTTTCTTAGCTTTTAAGAGTGTGTGTAGAGTTTCTAGACACCAATTTTTTAGACCTTTTGGGAGTGAGTAAGGGGCTATATTTATAGAGTTCGAGGGACTTGCATGACCGCCACTGTTGGGCGGTCTTGATGACAAGACCGCCGGCTGTGGCGGTCTTTCCTTACATGACCCCTGGGCTTGGTAGCCATCGCGAGATAACCGCTCGACCCTCATTACTGTTATGCATTCTTGCCTTTTTTAGCTCCCGATTCTCATTAATTCCTGGCCTGCTTGATCTCTCTGCGTGAATAAAAAATTGTCAGACCAGTGTACTCCTTTCTTGATTACTACTCCTTCAGATTACTCCAATTATCATTAATGCACCCAAATCAACTCAATTTCAACACTTTTTAACCATATTCTCACATTTCACATAAAAGGTAATTTTGATTTTGATTTTTCATAAAAATCAGAGTCAAAGTGGGCTGAAAGAAATGTATTCCTAGTGGGTTGTTCTCCTATGGGCTCCCTTATTTCATTAATTAAACCCCAAATATATTTTTAGCCTAAAATTAAGTCATATAATTAACCTTGGGTTAAAACATGTTATAAAGTCCAAATTAATAAAAGAGGATGCTAAGGACAGTCACCTAAGCGACTGCCCTTCCACAGTCGCCTTATTACTGGTCCATGTGTATTCACTGACAAAAAAAATTTGACTGGATACCTGTTTAGTGCTTCCTTCTCTCTACTTCCGATTTATTTTCTACATAATCATTAATTAATACTCTTTCTTTTCTCCTATTCATGGATTCATTTTTTTAATCTTTCATTTATTCATATTCTTCCCTTTTATTCATTCATCATTCATCTTTTTTTTTTCTTTTTATGTGAAACTCATTATTGTTTATCAGGATAAAAAAAAGATGATGAATCTCAGCAACCACAATTATAACAACTTTTAAAAAAGAAACAATCTGTGAATTTGGACTTTGTTTTGATAGAACAACAAAATCAATCTGTAAATCTGGAGTTATTTTGCAAGTAGGTTACTGTGTTGTATTTATCACTTGCAATAACCTGTCAATTCACTTAAATCTCCAACATTTGTGAATCTGACTTTTTCTATTCTGATTCACGATCTAATTTCAAAACCAGAGATCAACTAATCATAATCACAACACAATTGCTTAATTCGCAGTCTTAATATGAGAGGACTCCACCCATCGACATGATTTTTATGAATCCTATTCCAGATTTATGGGGTTTTTTCTTTCCTTTCACTGGGGTGGCCAAAAAATTATAAAAAGAAGAAATAAACTAGAGAAGGGGAATGGAAGAAACATAAAAGTGTGAAGATGATATTGGCGTAGTGTCGCATTAATGGAGGAGACAGAGAAAAAGGAAGAAGAGAAAGAGAAAGAGAGAGGGAAAAGTGGAAGGAAAAATTATAACATGTCAACAAATTAATGAAGATACCTAATAAATGGGTCTCAGTAAACATGATTTATTTTGATTACACATGGACCAGTAATATGGCGAGTCGCTTAGGCGACTGTCGTTAGCATTCCTCTTAATAAAATATGGGTGTCTAAATTTGGGTCTTCACAGCTTGGATTTTTGAACCTAACAAATAAAATATGTGTATTGGTAAGTATGTTTCTAAAATTAATAAATAAATTTGAGACTATATTGTATAAAGTTATTAAAATCGGACTGGATCGGAGCGGCCGATTCAACCGAGAACCGCCCATGTTCCGGTCTGATTCGTTACAGTTATCTTTATGTTTTGTTAACCGGAAAAGAAACGGAGGAACATGTCGGTTTTTAACGAACCAGTCGGACCTTTCACGGTTTTTACTGGTTGAACCATCATTTTCACATTTAAAATTTAAAAATTGTGGGACCAACCTTGACCTCTTAATGGCACTTCACTCACCTTCTTCATGCTCCACTGCACTCAGCTCGCCTTCTTCACTTGGCTCACTTTCTTCGCTCGGCCTAGCTTCTTCATTTGGCCTTTGATGCACACCTGTTCACCGAAGACTTTAAGCTACAGTTACACCATCTTCACCATCTTCTAAAACTTCAGCTTCTCCTAAACTTAGCTGAACTTGAGAAGACTCCACTGTCTCTTTCAGACTATCTAAATCTGGCAGTGCTTTCTTGTCTGAGGACCACCATACAGAAGCCTTATCAAATTCTGACAAATCCTGCAGTTTGGCTTTGTCACCTATCACATGGTTTGAACAACCTGAATCAACAATCCAGTTGTTCTCATAATCAATTTGATTATGTATTGTTGCTGTAATTGCAAATTCTTCGTCTTTTGCAGCAAACAATGCTTCAGCATCCCATTCTTCATCTTTGAATGTGGGGGCATTGCTCTCCATGACTTTCTTTTTAGACCAGCAGTATTTCGCCATGTGTCCCTTCTTGTTACAGTTGTAACACTTTTCTTCGAACCTCCTTCCACTGGAATAGTTCTTCGAGCCTCCTTCACAAGTACTCGTCTCACTGTAATTACTTTTAAATTATCACCATTCTTCTTGCATCCATCACCAACATGCTGCTTGGAATTCCACTTGCTTTTCTTTGCATAGAGTGCCTCTTCTTCATTCTTCAGCGAGACTCCTCCCATTTGCTTTGCTAAGTCTTCTTGACTGGCTAGCAAATTCTCAAAATCCTCAAGTGATGGATGTTTTGGCCAACCTTTTTCAGCAGCAATAAAGATTCTAAATTCTGGCCTTAAACCATGGATAAGAATTTGCTTCATCCTGGAATCGCCTATAGATACTTCTGGATCCAATACTGAAATATCACGGCACAGGAACTTCACTTTGTGAAAGTACTGTGCTATTGTCATGTTGCCTTGTGTCACCGACAACAACTCGTTCTCTAAAAGTTGAAGATTCGTATAATTCTTTTTAGAGAACCGAGTGACAAGTGTATCCCAAGCTTCTTTCGGAGTTTTAGCTTTCTGTATGCATTGCAGCATTTCCGTTCCAACTGTTGTCTTCAAAGCGAACATTACCTTGCCACTTTAATCTTCCACTTCCGCAACTCTCCGTTTGCATCTGCAGGTTATGCTATCTCGGTACTATTGACCACTTCCCACAGATCTTGTCCTTGCAAGTTGACCACGTACTATAGTTGTTGTTGAGCTTCTCCATTGTGCCGATAACTTGAAGGTCGGTTATTGTATCGAAAAAAAATTCTCACAAAACAGCGCTACGTGATCTCCAGAAGAAGGACCTGCTCCGCTACCAGTGTTGAACAAAGTTTCGCTACCACAACGTGAACAATGCTCCGCTACCAGACTGTTGAACAATGCGCAACACTAAGCACTAACCTTGCGCACTACCAATCTCTTCACACAGGCAGATTGTGCTAAAACTAAGCAAGACTCACTTGCACAGGCAAGTTGTGTAGAACCTGAGTTGAGGAAGATCTTACAAGCACTAACAACCAGACAACAAATAAAAATAGAGAGAAAACTCTCTCAAAAACATTCAAAGAAAAGCTAAAGAGAAATGCTTGAAAGCCTTTTTTTTGGATGATTTTTCCATTGAGAAGCGAGGCCTTTATATAGGCTATAGGAACTAACAACCTAATCTAGAAATTAGAAAACTAACAATATCCTGAAATCTTTGAAAAATAGATAAAGTTAACTAATACCTAATCTAATAGATATTTAAAAAGAAAAGAATCAAGATCAAATCTAAATCACAACAATCTAGATTTAATCTAATTAGTGTTGATTTTTAACACATTAATACTACAGTAAAGGATTTTTTTGAAAGTAAAGAAATTTCATTGCATTAACCATTGTCGATCATAATTACATTGTGAAAAGATTGAGGGAATTGATAACAACCTAGACTCAAAAACTTAGGGAACAATCATTGTCGGTCATAATTGTGCCAAGTAATGAAGAATATCTGCATTCTATTTATATAATACAAGTTTTTTTTTCGTTTTTACAGCTCTCTGGTTGATGCTTTGGTTCTTCCCATTAGGTAAGAATCATTTATTTTCATATTTTTATTTCTCACTTTTTGTAATGGAGAATACCTGCACTATATATATACAATACAAGGTTTTTTCATTTTTCGTTTTTCATTTTTCTCTTTTTGATTTTTTTTCTTTTTTTCCTTAATCAGATTCATACCTCATTAATTCTACCAAGTTGTTCTAGCTCTGTGCCTCTTGATGCTTTGGTTCTTCCCATTCGGTAAGAGCTGTTTATTATCATATTGTTTCTTTTATACTCACTTTTTGTAGGGAAGAATATCTGCACTCTAGAAATATAATACAAGCTCCTTTTCTTTTCTTTTTTTTTTTTCAAAACCGCCCAATGACTTATATAGCTTCTTATTTACCAAATTTTCGCTTTTCAAAACCGCCCAATGACTTATATAGCTTCTTATTCACCAAATTTTCGCAATTATGACAGTTGCGCATTTGGTTAAATAGGGAGAGAGGAGAGATCAAAGAAGGATAGGTTTCAGTACAATACCTCTACCAAATTGAGTAGTTTTCCTTTTCTCTTTACGATTGTTTTGATCATTTTTCTCTTTCCAATTTTTTTCTTTTTTTTTTTTCCTAGATTGATATTGAAGATGGCTGCTGAAGGAAGAAAGAGGAAGAAAGAGAAGTTATTATTGTCAATTTATGAACTAACAAAATGACAATCATAAGAGTGAAAAAAAGGACAAAAGACCAATTTTTGTTGAAGGCCTTATCCACTCATACAAATACCAAGGTTAATCATAGTTATGAAATTAATTTTTTAATTATTTTTTAGATTTGATTTGATTATTAAGAAATTTAATATTTATTTTACCTATATTTCTAGACGGTATAATGCACCTACATCAGAATAAGTTGCTGCAATATAGATTGAAGGAAATACTCCTAATGTACATTTTGAGAGAGATATTGTTGTTTATGCTCATTTTGGACAAAAACATAGGGTGAAGCATTACTTTCAGTTATTATGATGCATTGTAATATCCTCTACTGCTTCCGAAAGGCGAAGTTGGTCGGCATCCAAAAATCAAGAAAAGAAATCGAGTGAAATAATAGATGTAGAAGGAACATAGTTGACAACAATAAAAGTTACCTTGTATTTTGTTTGGCTGACGAAATATTCGAACGAGAACATCAAGGTACGAGAAACGAAGCATAATTTAGCTGTATTTTCAAGAAGCCAGATTTGTGTCTTCACAAGAAGCAACATGGAGAATTTTAGGATTAAAGTTGTTTAATATTAATCCACCTGTGATCAATCTACAATTTCACTTACCTGACAAACAAGGAATTTACTGTTGGGAATATAAAAATTTGAATAATGTTATCGGGTGGGATCAGGTAACAAAAATAATGCTTACTAAATTTATAGCATTATTCTCCTAGAATGAAGATGCGGCGGGATCGTTATACAGGTACTAAAGTTTTTCACTCATTCTCAATAGCTTTATTGAATAATCTTTGTACTTTTTTTTACTATAATGAGAAAAAAACCATATGCATATAATTCATTAAAAAAAAATATAGTAATGTTAAATGAAGATTACTCTTATTTACTATGAAATTTGCCTCATTCAGTGCTGAAAAAATAAAATATTTATAGGAAATTTTCAAAATATTCTGTGTGGCAAACAAAAGAGGAATTATGGACACCTAGACAGAATAAGCAAGTTATTGGTCGCACAAATTCGGCAAATCCAAAAGAAGGGGAAATGTACTACCTTCGACTACTATTAAATCATGTAAAAGGACCAAAATTATTTAAAGATATTCTTTCATTCACTGGAGCACAATACTCAACATTCAAATAAGCCGCACAAAAAAGAGGTCTTCTAGAATTACATGGAAGTTTATTAAAGTGTATGAAAGAAGCTATCATGTTTCAAATGCCATAAGAGTTACGCAAATTTTTCGCTAAACATTCTGGTCTATTGTCAGTCAGAGAATGCAAAAGAGTTGTTGTAACGCCCCGATTTTTCATAAATTTTTATTTATAGTATTTCGGAGTTATCTTCTAATTTTATCTCAAGGAAATTTCCACTAATTTTTTGTCAAGGTATTTATTTATTAATTTATTATTATTTCTTTTTTTGAAAATTTAAATTTAAGTCATTTGCTTTTTATTTCGTTTGAGAGAGTTGGCTCTAAATGCATTCTTGGCTTGAAACAATGATATATTGTAAGTATGAAGTGTGAAACACAAATTGACAAGTCGTCTGACCACTGCATTATAAGGGTTGTGGCAATGGAGCGGAGAAAAAAATAACATTGTTTGATCAAAATGACACCGTTTGATGTCTGATAAGGTTTATGGTTGCAAACCTAAGTATGTAAAGCTTTATCCTCTTTTCTCATTTTCCTCCACCTCACCCGAACGGTTACACGCCACTTTGTTTTCAATTTTCTTTTCTTCACTCTCTCCTTCTCCTTTTCTCTCACTCTTTTCTCCCTTGATAACTACCACTAACCACAAAGTGGTTGCTGCCACTTCCTAAATTTTCCCTTTGTTGTTTTGTACCTCGTCCCTCCTCTCCATCGGTACTGAGCCGGGACACTTTTGTTTTCTGATTTGGAGAAGCCATGGTGCTTCTCGTTGAATGGCATTGAGGACTCGATGTCGCCCGGTGAGTCATTGCCTATCCTCACCTCTTCTCTTTTTTGTTTAATAATTCCTATTCTAATCGGGGTTGTTTATTTATTGGGCTGTTGATGATGGCGGGCAGTGTGCTTGGTTGCGAGTGTAGTGGAATTTGGGTAGACCTGATCCTATGGTGGCAAAAATATATGTTGTGTGTGTGAGTTTACTTTCCTGGTGAGTCTTTTGTCTACAAATATGAATATTTAGTGATTGTTGGATGCATTTGTGGACTGGCCTAATGGTGTACTTGGTTTTTAATTTAGTTTTAACATTGATAACTTTGAGTTAGTCTCTAGGCTTACCAGGAATTTGCTTGTTTTGAATCGATAATAATAAATCGACTTCCATCATGCACTGCTTTGATTTAAGTAAAGCGCAGTACAAATTACTTAGCTTGTGTTCATGAGTTGGCTACTTACTTGTAACAACATGTGTCCATTTATTTGCTTAGGTTGGTTTGTTGGAAAATAGTGTGTCCACCCATAAAGGGTGCTGACTTAAGCCCAACTGGGCCCAACTAGTGCATTATATAAGCCACCACAAGGGGAGGTTGATGCACGGTGTATTGTACACATATGTTGGGTAAACACTTAGATAACCTGCACACACTGCATTCTAGGGTTTAGACCGTGGAAACTAGGGAACCGATCCGATATACTGTGACGGTCCCCACCAACTAGTGATTCAAGCCGTAGCTCCCGATCCTGACAACGCTTCCGCTTCACTTTTACAGATAAGTGTTCTTATCTATGCTATGTTATGTACATAGATTCCTTCATTGGTAGCGGAGCCCTAGGCTTATTTTCTGGTTGATTTTATTGATTTTGTGTAAATCTAAAATCATGGTCAATTGGGTATTTTGTGATTTATCGAATTGATTTGTTCAATTTAAGATTGATTTGTTCATCCACCATCTATTGTGTAATTAAATCAATCGTGTATTTGATTTGTTCAATCGATTAATAGTTGTATAGACAATCTATTCTGTTTCCAACATAATATATATATGTTACTTGGTGGATTGTATATTCTTTTACAGATTAATATATGTTGTTAATCAACGAAAAAATATAGATTGAATTGATTGTTCACAGAGTATACATTATTGTATATGATGTTATCAATTGTATATTTTATGGGTAAAAAATAACAAATTGGATCTGTGTTTTCTTGTTGGAAATCGATGGAACTGAAACCCGATACCATCCGTTTGCTGCACACGGCGGCGGACGGGGCGGACACAATTCCATTGTGGCGGCGGTCGTGTGAGTCATGGCCATGGAACATTATGGAGGTTGGAGGCGCCGTCCTCTAGCGCGTCGCGGCGGCGGATCGAGTGCTGGACTAGGTCGCGCTCCTACCTCCTAGTTCAGCAGTGCGACGACGGCCTCAACCTAGTTGCGAGCGGCGAATCTCGTCGGTGACAGTCCGGAATGGGCAACCGCGTGACTGCATGAGCACGGCCGGCACTGGTGTGGCTTGTTTCATCACACCGCTCGCACTTCTTCGCCCCAGCGATCGATGGCGGCTGTCTAGGCGGTGAGGAGTTGCCCACGGCGATTCGTTCGCATCTGCCTGTGGTGCTCGGCGGTGAGGTAGCAGCGGCTCCTCGCACGCCATGGCGGCCATTCTCGTCCTCTCCAGCAGCGACCAAGTTCTCTCCAAGCTGGAGCAGCTTGAGGCGGCAGCGGCTGTGTGGTTTTCTTTGAAGAAGAAAACTATAGCTAGGGCTACACCCTCCCACACGCGTCGCATGTGTGCGACATTTAATTTTAAAAAAATAAAAAAAGGGAGGAAACCTGCCGGGCCGGACATGGGCTGCTGAGCCATATGAGTTTGTGCATGTAATTGGGCTACTGAGTAGTGCAATTCTTTGGGCTTTAATGGCCTGGGTTGGACAAATTTAATGGGTATAAGGCTCATTATGGACTATCTATTTAAGACATAAGGTCTTACTAAATTATATTTTATGGCCTATATTAAACATATAGTTTAATTAAAATCAATTTAGGCATATGTGTTAGCCTAAACATGGGTCTAATATTTTAATTAGTGTTAATCCATAACTAACCATGTTTAGTGTGTCGGTATATTATGATTTTGATGACTAACAAACTGGATTAGATGTTTGCCATATATACTTGTTTTGAGTCTTCTTGCAGCTTGGTTTTTCAGCTTGGTTTCAGAAGAAACCACACCTATCTGGCAACATCGTGGTCCCAGCTGCAAGTGGCCAAGTGGTCCCAATGGTCCATACAGCAATTAAGGCCAACTCCCAACTACTTCAACGGGCAGAGAAATGGTCCAACACTGGAGAGAAGACTTCAACCCTTATCTCTCACCTCTTTTTGATCAATTATGTGAAGGGGACCATGTGGTCCAACTTTGTGGTCCGAATTGCCAAAAATGGAAAGTCTTTGTATAACGGAGGCAAATGGAGAGTGAATTTCCTCAAAATGAAGCAGTAGCATCCTGCAGAGCATCAAGGTCTGATCAGGAGCTTCATGGGAGATTGTAGCCGTTGGAGAAAGAGAAAAATATCTCACCTACCCCCACCAACTCATGCACTATATAAGGAAGGCCATTGCATATCTTTCTTCCTCAACCTAGCCATTTGAAAATGTGCTATTGAGTTGATTCTTGAGCTTATACCTCTTGTGTTATTGCTGTTCTTGAGAGCTTTGAATTTCTGCTTAATCTTGTTCTCCAAGTCCCTACAAAGGGTAGAGTGTAGGCAAGACTAGTGTAGTATTGTTGGGTTCTCAAATCAGGATTTTGATTTGAGTAAAGGTTAGAGTTTAGCCTGCAAAAGCTTGTGTGTGTAAAGGTTTGAGCTTAGCCTGCAAAAGCTTGGTTTCTATAATCGGTTAAGGCTGATCCCGCAAAAGCCTAAGATAGTGAGAGTTTCTAAAATCCTAAAGGAAGGGCCTTTAGGTAGTGGAGGTACCTGGTGAGGGGGAACCACTATAAATCACTGTGTCATCCTTTCTCTCTTCGGTTCTCTCTACTTTTGTGCATTTCACACTGATTAGTTCTGTGTGTTTGTGGTTCATGAAGAAACCACTTGGTTCCTCAGATTCCAAAGTGATTCCATAGAAACCAACACAGAAACCAAACTCTATTGAAGGGTAGCCTGATTCACCCCCCCCCCCCCCCTTCCCTCCTCTCAGGCCCATTCGGACTAACAATTGGCAACGGAGCCACGTCCTCAGTATAAAGGAGTAACATCCAGAGGCAAAGATCATGACTTATGAGGGAAATAGCATCAACAAAGCACCCCACTTCGATGGTGCAAACTTTGATTACTGGAAGTTCAGGATGAAGATCTTCCTTGAAGGCAAAGATCTGAAGATGTAGAACATAGTCCAGTATTCTTATGCCAGACCACTGAGGGACATGCAGTTCTGGTCAAAAGAGGAGCTCAAAAAGGCTAAGCTTGATGCTCAAGCCAAGAATGTCCTTCTTTGTGGAATAAGTGAGAGCGAGTTTCAAAGAGTCAGATCTTGTGAAATTGCCTCTGAGATCTGGAAACTTCTATGTGTCACTCATGAAGGCACAAACCAAGTGAAGGAGTCAAGGCTCAATCGTCTCATGAGGGACTATGAACTGTTTCAGATGGTTTCTGGTGAAACCATACAGGAGATGGATACTCGCTTCACAATTATGTGCAACAACCTTGCAACTCTTGGGAAGGTTATCACACACAGAGAGAAGGTTGCAAAGGTACTTAGGTCTCTACCTAAGGAGTGGGAGCCCAAGGTTACTGCCATAGAAGAAGCTCAGAACTCGAACACTCTCACCTATGATGAGCTGATTGGCAAGCTTATAGTGCATGGTTCCAAGTTTAAAACCGAGGAACCAAAGAAGAAGGACCTGGCCTTAAAATCCCATGAATCTGGTGATGAAGACAGTGACTCTGATGTGGCACTTCTTTCCAAAAGGGTTGTAAGATATCTCAAGATGAAAAAGCAGCAAAAGAGTAGAAGTCCTAGAGGTGTGAAGATTGAAGAACCAAAGAAAGATCTTCTAATATGTTTTGGCTGCAACCGACCTGGTCACATTAAAGCTGAATGTCCACATCAGAAGAAGAACAGATATGACTCTTCAAAAACCAAAGGGAAGAGGGCTATGGTCGCTTGGGATGACTCGGATTCTGAAAGCGATTCTGAAATAGAAGAGGCTATGAACCTTTGTCTGATGGCTCAAGAAGAATCTGAGGTATTTGATGCTCCTGACTTTACTTTTGATGAATTACAAGATGCTTTTGGTGAATTGCATGATAAGTATAAGCAAGTACTTAAAAAGAATAGTGCATACAAGAAAAGAGTTGAGATTCTTGAATATGATGCTGAAGCTCATAGAAATGCATATGAAAAGCTTAATCTTGCTCACACCGAAACTCTGAAATCTTGTGAAACTTTGAAAGTTGATAAATTTGCTATCCAAAATGCTCATGATGAGCTTGAAAAGAAAATTGCTTGCAACATTGCTACTTGTGAAAAATTGCTGAAAGAAAATGATATGTTAAATAGGAGTATTGAAGATCTAAAGTGTTCTCTTGAGAAATTCACTAAAGGAACAGATAGTTTAAATCTTCTGCTAGGACAGTAAAGACATTCAGTGCAGAAAGAAGGAATAGGCGCTACTCACATGGTTTTTAACAAACCAAGCTACCACGTGGTTTTTCATAAACCAAGTCCACCGATGAAATTTGTTAAGGCTGGGTCTAGTCAACCATATAGACCAAGGATGAACATGCATATGCACTCACATCATTCTGAAGCACCATATATTACCTGTCATTTCTGTGGTAGAGTTGGTCATGGCATTAGGTCTTGTTGGTTCAAGAAACGCAACTGTCATGTAAAGTATGTGTGGGTTCCGAAAGGAACCAAGCCTAACCCTAAAGGACCCAAATTAGTTTGGGTACCTAAAACTTGATCATGCTGACAGGAAAACAGGGATGAGTAGATCTTGGACAGTGGTTTTTCAAGGCACATAACAGGGGACTCTTCCATGTTCTCATCCCTTACTGAAAGGACCGAGGTAATGTAACTTTTGGTGATATGTCAAAAGGTAAAATCCTTGGTTTTGGTGATATTAATTCTTGTTCTGCTATTGAGCATGTTTTACTGGTTGATAACCTTAAATATAACTTGCTAAGCATCAGTCAATTATATGATAAAGGATACAAAATTATATTTCAAGCATCTAGATGTTTGGTCACTAACAGAAACCATGTGGTTTTTGTTGGAAAGCGAAAAGGTAACATATACTCTATCAACCTAAATGATGTGGCTAATCCTGATTTCAAGTGTCTAAGTGCTAGAACAGAAACCCCAACTCTATGGCACAGAAGGCTTGGTCATGCAAATTTGGAGCTTATTTCAAATCTGTCCAAAAAGGAGTTGGTGAGAGGACTGCCAATGCTCAAGTATGAAAAAGAAACCACATGTAGAGCATGTCAGCTGGGAAAACAGGTTAAAAGTTCCTTTAAACCTACACACACTATCTCTACATCTAGACCACTTGAATTATTGCATATTGACTTGTTTGGTCCCATGAGAACCATTAGCTTAGGTGGTAAAAGTTATGTTCTTGTGGTGGTTGATGATTATTCTAGGTACACATGGGTTGTATTTCTTGCTCAAAAGGATCATGCATGTTATGAATTTGGTACTCTTGTTAGGAAAGTACAAAATGAAAAAGGTTATAAAATTTCTAAAATTAGAAGTGATCATGGAGGTGAATTTGATAACCTTGTCTTTAAACACTTCTGTGAGCAAAGTGGTATTGAACACACCTTTTCGACTCCTAGAACGCCTCAACAAAATGGGGTAGTTGAAAGGAAGAATCGAACTTTGCAAGAAATGGCTAGAACTATGCTTAATGAGCATAAGTTACCTGCATATTTCTGGGCAGAGGGTGTAAACACAGCATGCTACATTCTAAATAGAGTATCCTTACGTCCTTTAATTGAAAAGACCCCTTATGAGATATGGTTTGATAAGAAACCAAGCATCAGTTACTTTCGTGTTTTTGGGTCTAAATGTTATATACTTAATACTAAGGATAACCTTGATAAATTTGATGCTAAATCTGATGATGGTGTTTTCCTTGGGTATTCACTTACTAGTAAGGCATATAGAGTGTATAATAAAAGAACCTTGGTTGTAGAAGAAACCATGCATGTTGTATTTGATGAAATTGACCCTTGTGATGAAAGTGATGATATAGATACTGACATAGCATCTGATGAGCAACCACATATTGTCAATCGTGAGAATTCTGTGGAAGAGGAGGAAGAACCACCTGTGCTGGCACCACCTACACCTTCTGTGTTGGAACCAAGAGTGGAACCAAGCGTCCAACCACGCCTGGAACCAGTGATCCAACCAAGTGGTTCTGGTGGAGAACCAAATGTAGCAGAACAAGGATCAACTTCCCATGGAAACATCAGGGCACCCAGGGGACATACAACTGATGTTATCCTTGGTGATCTAAATAAAGGAGTGACTACCAGATCCTCACTGCACAATATCAATTCGCATCTTGCATTCCTCTCTCAAGTTGAACCCAAAAGTGCAAAAGAAGCCATTCTTGATGAGAATTGGGTTATGGCAATGCAAGAAGAGCTGAACCAATTCAAAAGAAGCGATGTTTGGGAGCTTGTGCCAAGACCAGTTGAACATCCAGTCATTGGTACCAAATGGGTCTTCAGAAATAAACTTGATGAATCAGGTGTTGTGGTAAGAAACAAAGCAAGGTTAGTTGCTCAAAGGTATAATCAAGAAGAGGGTATTGATTATGATGAGACCTTTGCTCCTGTTGTTAGACTAGAGTCTATTCGCGTGTTACTTGCATTTGCATCATATAGATCCTTTAAACTATATCAAATGGATGTTAAGAGTGCATTCTTAAATGGCTATATCGTATAAGAAGTATATGTTGAACAACCACCTGGTTTTGAAAGCCATGAACATCCAGAACATGTGTACAAGCTTAAAAAGGCTCTATACGGTCTTAAGCAAGCACCTAGGGCTTGGTATGATAGGTTAAGCTCATATTTAGTTTCTAAAGGTTTTTCTAGAGGAAAATTTGATTCAACGTTGTTCGTCAAGTCTAACAAATGTGATGTCATCATTGTGCAAATCTATGTCGATGATATTTTGTTTGGTGCTACTAATGATTTACTTTGTAAGGAATTTGAAAGCCTCATGCACAGTGAATTTGAGATGAGCATGATGGGTGAGCTCAACTTCTTTCTGGGCTTTCAAGTTAAGCAACTTGATAGAGGCATCTTCATCAATCAGGCCAAATACACTCGTGAATTATTGAAGCGGTTTGGTTTGTCAGAAACCAAGCCTAGCCCCACTCCTATGAGTACATCCACCAAACTTGATAAGGATGAACATGGTAAGGATGTTGATATCAAAATGTACAGGGGTATGATAGGTAGTCTTCTATATCTCACAGCCACTAGACCTGATATAATGTTTAGTGTGTGCTTATGTGCAAGGTTTCAATCATGTCCAAAAGAATCACATCTTAAGGCAATTAAGCGCATATTCAAATATCTTATGGGCACACCTTCGCTTGGTTTATGGTACCCCAAAGTTAACTCTTTTGAGCTAACAAGCTATTCAGATGCAGATTTTGCAGGATGTACCCTAGATAGAAAAAGCACAAGTGGAACTTGTTAATTACTTGGACAATCCCTTGTGTCTTGGTCAAGAAAGAAGCAAAATTCGGTTGCAACATCCACCACTGAGGCTGAATATGTTGCTGCAGGAGCTTGTTGTGCACAAGTCCTATGGATGAAACAAACCCTTTGTGATTATGGACTAACATTTAATTGTGTTCCCATCTATTGTGATAGCTCCAGTGCCATCAACTTGACCAAGAATCCTATACAACACTCTCGGACCAAGCACATTGAAGTGAGACATCATTTTATCCGAGATCATGTGTTGAAAAAGGACGTGGCAATTGAGTTCGTGAAAACTGAGAATCAGCTTGCTGACATCTTCACAAAGCCACTCAAAGAAGATCAGTTCACCAAAATCAGGCTTGAACTTGGAATGTGCAATTTACCTTGACTTATTTGCTTATTTGGTTTCATATATGGTTTCATGTTTGGTTGCTGTTTAAAACCATGCACCTTTACAATCATGTGCATGCATAATCATATTAGTGCTTCATACATTTATTACACTAAACACACACTCTCACTATACATTCTGGCATATGAGGAAATTGCTTGGAGCATTGTAATTATCAGTGAAGACAAAGAGGATAAAAAGAAGCAATATGGTTTCAGTAAAAAATCATATATCCAGTAGTTACTAACCAGCAGACAATGGAATCTACTCTGAGCGGGAAAAATCTGATTAGCTGGTCCAGGGAAATTCGAATGGAATGTGTTCAAAATTCTGGGCGCCAAACAGGCTCAGAATATGTGGATGATGTGCAACTTGGTTTTTGGAAAAAACCAAGTAACCAGGGGATATTACCCAGTGGACCAAAGCATCTTTGGTTGGAAACAAAGAAGATCAGGATAATTGAAGATGCTCAATTAAAAGATATTCTGTGGGGATAACAATCAGAATCTCTGTTCGGAAAGAAAGGAAGGTCAAAGTGGTCCTGATTTTTCAAAAGTGGGGGACCATCATGACCACGCCCCGACAATCTATGAAAAAGTGGAAGAGGAGTTAATTCTTTCAACCGTTACAAGCTATCCCGAGACTTCCTTCAGTTTTTGAACCACTTCCTTATCCCACTCACTATTACTTTAATATTCAAACACTCTTCCTCTCTCTCTAATAATCCATTCCCTTAACCGGTCACATCTACTTCTTTTTAAACCCCACACACACTCCTTCATCAACACAAATTCTCATTCACAACTCTATCCCTAAATCCTTCTCTCTTCTAAACCAGAGTTGCTTTCAAACCTAAACACTCACAAAATGAGGAAGAGAAATACCAAAACAGCCAAGTCTAAGAAGCATATTTATAAACAAACCTCTTCTACCTCAAACACTACCAAACCTAAGCCACAAAATCGAGAAGAGATTGAGGGTGCCAAACTTACATACCTCCGAAAGGTGCATGAACAAAAGGAGATGGAGGAGCTCACTACCACTCCATGCGCTGCTACAGAGGCTGATGAATCAGAGAAGTTCAAGGAGGCTTGGGAAATGTAGAAAAGTCAGAAGGGGTCTGAAAAAGTTTGGCTTGATCGAGATCCTTGGGCACATAGAGAAAAGCACTGTTCCTGAAGGGTCTTCTGCACCCTCATGGCTCAAAACACCTCTCACTGGTAATACACCTCAAATTGACCTCTTATGTCCAGATCCTATTAGTTATCGTGTTCCTACACCTGAAGATAGTGAGAAAACCATCCCACACACCACCATTGATAAACCTAGTGCTAGCACAACCACCATACTTATAGAAGATCCTCCTGTGCTTACCCCCAGTATGGTCACATCACTGATTGATAACTTCGTTAAGCATATAGTAATTCCATCTGGTCATGATCCCAAAATATTTCGTGAAAAGAAAAGAGAGGAATTTGGGGATATGATTTCAAATTTTTTCATCAAAGGACATATTCCTCCAGAAAGCCTCATCCGAACACCCTTTAGAGAAGAAGAAGAAGCCTACTACAAAGCATTACGTGAAGGAACTGAACTGCTAGATACTACTGAGAAGGCAAGTCGTGAAGTTGGTAATAAGACCAACTTGGTTTCTACTGTGGTTCCACCCATGGTTTCGGTTCAAACCACCTCACAGCCTGTTGATAAGCCACACACTGTGGATCTAAACATTGCACAACAAGAGGAGGATGATGATGTAATGACTGATGTACTCAGAATGAGCAAAGAAACTGTTGATTCTGCCCATTCTTTTGAGCATGTGGCTTCTGAGAAACCAGATGAATCGGTTGACATTGATCATGAGACACCAATAAAGACAAAGACCTCTCAGAATAACAAGAAAGCTGAAGTGTCTCTCAAGCCAGTCAAGCATATGAAACCTGTCACTCCAAAGAAGAGCACTGGTATAGTCTTCCATGAACCAACTAACGTTGTGGTTTCCAAGAAACCAACCCCAAAGTCAATGACAAAGGCTAAAGGCAAAAGGAAGGTTGGAGAACCTGAACCAGAACCAGAAGATGATGAAGAATCTGGAGATCACTCAAGCTCGAACAGTTCTAAGTCTGAGGATGCTGCGTCAGAAGAGACTGAAGTTTCTAAGAAGAGAAAAAGGGGAGATGATTCGGATGATGATTCCAACTTCAATGATGCAGAAGAGAGTGATGAAGAAGCTGGTGAGGATGACTCAGAAAAGAATGACCGTGATGAAGATGAAGAGCATGATGATGAAGAAGATGAAGAGGAGGAAACCCCAGCTAAACCTCCAAAGAAGAAGGCAAAAGAACCAATCAAAGGCAAACCTGCAAAGAAGACGAAGAAGAGAGAAGTGAACCTATCTACCTTCTATGCACCACATACTATGGTTATGGAGGATTTTGCTGACTTGGGGGTATCTGATGTCTTGAAGAAAATTCAGCTTGGATATCTGGCCACTTTGAAGGCCAAAGCCTATGAACCGATGGTCAAGGAGTTTTTCAAGCATTTGAAATCTACCACTAATGCTACTGGTGCCACTGTGTCTATCACCACCCATCTTGATGGAAAGAATGTCACCATCTCTACTAAAGATATCATTGCGATCCTTAAGCTGAAGTCCGGAAAACTTCAAGTGGTGTACGACAATGAAAAACATCACAAGGGAACTCCTACTGATGTTGAAGGGAACAAGCTGCTTTTCGGGAGATCATATCAGAGAGGAAAATATAAGGATTTGATCCCATTACACCGGGTATTGATGTACATGCTGACTCGAGTGGTTTTACCGAGACCACATCATAAAACCACAGTGATGCTGAGTGATCAGTGGACCCTAGCCTGCATTATCAAGAAGACACCCATCTGTTATGGAACCCTAATTCTTCACCATCTGGCCACCTGCAAAGTTCCATGTCTTGGAGGTCTGATCACCCTCTTGGCACGTAAGTTTTCCTCAATTCCCACTGATGGACTTGCACCTATTGCTTCGGTGATTATTAGCAGTCTTACTCTTTCCAAGATGTCCATCAAGCCCGATGCTGCTGGGAATTACTCTGTGACTAAGAAACCGAAGGGGAAAGCTGTTCAGTCTGATGATCTTTGTGCTCGTATTAATACCGTTGAGAGCTTACTTGAAGATTTTAAGGATCAGATGACTGACTTTGAGGCTACTGTGTTAGAGGCCCTGGATCGTATTGCTGCTTCTCATCCTGAGTCAGATACTGATGATGAGTGATGCCTCAACTGCTGATGCCCCTAGGACATGCATTGCATTTTGTGTTCTTCATGGTTTATAGTATGGTTCCTATTATGGTTCTTATTATGTTTTTTATGTTGGTTTTTATGTTTCCTTTCTGCACAATGTCTTTAATTTCAGTTCTGCTCATGTTTCGGATATTTGGTATTTGGATATTATGTTTCTTCTCTTATATTATGCATGTTTCTGCTATTTCTACCCTTTGTCCTTCTTATATTTTGTTGATGCCAAAAGGGGGAGAAAATTGTTGGTTGGTTGGACTCTGGAATCCAACACTGTTAAGCATACATTATGGATGATTATTGTTGATTGTTGATTATTATTGCGCTACTCTGCTATTGTCAATGTATGCTAGATGATTGGTGTTATAAGCAGGGAGAGGTTTTTGGCTAAGTTGAAAAAGCCAATGGTGCTTTATGCACAAAAGTATTTGTTATAGGGGGAGTATTCAAGCAGGGGGAGTGTGCTTATATGAAGTGCTATTTTTACTAACCCTAGTTTTGCAGAGATCAACACAATGTTTGTCATCATCAAAAAGGGGGAGATTGTTAGCCTAAACATGGATCTAATATTTTAATTAGTGTTAATCCATAACTAACCATGTTTAGTGTGTTGGTATATTATGATTTTGATAACTAACAAACTGGATTAGATGTTTGCCATATATACTTGTGTTGAGTCTTCTTGCAGCTTGGTTTTTCAGCTTGGTTTCAGAAGAAACCACACCTATCTGGCAACATCGTGGTCCCAGCTGCAAGTGGCCAAGTGGTCCCAATGGTCCATACAGCAATTAAGGCCAACTCCCAACTACTCCAACGGGCAGAGAAATGGTCCAACACTAGAGAGAAGACTTCAACCCTTTTCTCTCACCTCTCTTTGATCAATTATGTGAAGGGGACCATGTGGTCCAACTTTGTGGTCCGAATTGCCAAAAATAGAAAGTCTTTATATAATGGAGGCAAATGGAGAGTGGACTTCCTTAAAATGAAGCAGCAGCATCCTGTAGAGCATCAAGGTCTGATCTGGAGTTTCATGGGAGATTGTAGCCGTTGGAGGAAGAGAAAAATATCTCACCTACCCCTACCAACACAAGCACTATATAAGGAAGGACATTGCATATCTTTCTTCCTCAACCCAGCCATTTGAAAACGTGCTATTGAGTTGATTCTTAAGCTTATACCTGTTGTGTTCTTGCTGTTCTTGAGAGCTTTGAATTTGTGCTTAATCTTGTTCTCCAAGTCCATACAAAGGGTAGAATGTTTAGGCAAGACTAATGTAGTATTGCTGGGTCCTCAAATCAGGATTTTGATTTGAGTAAAGGTTAGAGTTTAGCCTGGGAAAAACATGTAAAGGTTAGAGCTTAGCCTGCAAAAGTTTGTGTGTGTAAAGGTTTGAGCTTAGCCTGCAAAAGCTTGGTTTCTGTAATCGGTTAAGGCTGATCCCGCAAAAGCCTAAGATAGTGAGAGTTTCTAAAATCCTAAAGGAAGAGCCTTTAGGTAGTGGAGGTACCTGGTGAGGGGGAACCACTATAAATCACTGTGTCATCCTTTCTCTCTTCTGTTCTCTCTACCTTTGTGCATTTCACACTGATTAGTTCTGTGTGTTTGTGGTTCATGAAGAAACCACTTGGTTCCTTAGGCCCATTCGGACTAACAATATGGTCTAAATTAATTTCTCTTTTATATGGCCTATAAAAATAAAATTGATTTATTTTAGACAGGCGGTCTAAAATTATTTTTTTTCTATCAACATATGTTGAATAAAATAATATGGACTTATTTTAGACATATGGTCTAAATCATTATTTTTATTAGGTTTGAGACCTAATAAAATAACTACAAATCTAATATTATTTTTAGAAAGAGATAGTCCTTTTAGACATATGGTCTGAATCAAATTTCTTCTATTAATATATGGTCAAAGAAAATATAATAATAATAAATTCCTTTTTGACATATGGTCTAAAATTAATTTTATTTTGGGTTTATGACCTGAATTAAATTAAATTGTCCATCTTAGACATACGGTCTAAGTAAGTTTTATTTTATGGGATTATGGCCTAAATAAAACAAAACTAGTCCAGACATGAGTCTAATATTATTATTATTTTATTAAAAGGGATGTTGAGTATAAAAAAAATTAATAAATTTTAGACACATGGTCTAAATAAATTTTATTTTTATAGCTCATGACCTTGGTAAAATTTATCCATGTTAGACATGCGGTCTAATCATATTTTATTTTATGGCATACGGCTTAGGATAAAATTATGAAGGGTTTCCATATTTTTTTCTTGAAAGATCCAGTTAAAGAAATTAGTCATATGGACTAATTCTCTTCACATAAATTTTGTATTTATGTTTCTTCACCAATAAAATACAATCCAAATATTTCTAGACCATTTTCTTTGTGAATTTGGCACGAGAAATATTTACCCAACTGTCCAAGCATGAGTAATACACGATTACCTGCTTCAATGTTAATTAGTTTAACATTATGGATTAGTTATTAATTAGTTTAGCATCTCATGTTAATTAATTTAACATTGTTGGGTTGTTCAACTTGTAATCCACATGGGATTATAAAATTGTGCTTGACAAATATGTTGTCTGGAGCATGATTAATGCTTAGCTGTGTTATTGGTTAAATTAATTTTCATTATGCATTCAACTTTAGGACGATGACTGGGAACATAGTGAACTTTCGACTCCGGGTTATGCATGTGATTATTAACTTAGAAAATCAAAGCTTAGCATTATACATGTATGTATGTTGAACATTATACCTTATATGTGATCCTTGTGTATTTTATTTGTTAAATATAATTACTGCTTCATAAGTTATTGTCGCATAGCTCAACAAAAGGTTGATGCTTAATGGCGATTATTATGAAATCTAGAATTTAGTATTCCAATATGTGCTGGTAGAGCAAAAGTGCTCTTGTGATCATCAATATAGTCATGAAAGTTGAAGACAGATCAATAAGGCAAACCAAACAATGCAAATTACTATTGTAACAAAAGTGTTGCAATGATTACCAAATGGGTCATTCTCCAATGATATAGTATGAATTGGTACTTTACTTTGCATGAGTTAGCAAACTTTGTGTTTGCGGTAGTTTTGTTTTGTGTGTAACTGAATATAATTCTTAGTGAATTATAGACTCAGTAGCCACACATTATATTGTATGGAGATGTGATACCTGATCAATGTTAAGTCTCACATAGAGATTAAACGTTTTGACATGCAAGTGGCAACAATAAGGTGTTGCTTAAATACTCATATCATACAAGTTAGTCTTGTACAACATATGAGATGTGATCTTACATGCTAGATGTCTTTTCGGACATGTCTTGGTTTTAGTAACCATACATGCTTTCATGACAAATTATAAAATTTATTATGGTTCAATTTTATATGGCTTTAGTCTTATTACCGAATCATGCTAGATTTGGTCATACGGACCAACAAAGAATGCCAAGGTTAGCAAATAATGTTTGCTTCCTAGCATTATACAAGTAGAATTGTCTGCTTGTGAGTGTTATCTAGCTGATTATTGACCTTCCGGTGAAGTGATTGAAGCCAGCTCTTCATTGCTATTTGTCCGCCTAGACATCTGTGGGTCCATTCACGTTTGGACTAGGCATCAAGCATGTTACTCACTTTTTCATTATACCCAATTACATCAATTTAATTTTCTAATTTTTTTAGAGACATTAAGTTGTTTCTAAAGCTATATGAGCTTAATAGAAAATTAATTAGATATGAAGATATAAGATCTTCACGCTAATTGTGATTGTTGTGTCGATCCAATTGGTGGGGTATGTGATGAAAGGGTATAGTGCATTAATTGACTATTCCCAATACTCTATAATAAAATGTGTTATAGAGTGACGCGATGGAATGCTTTTGTAATGGTTAAGTAAATGAGGGCACAAACTTTATTGCCACATGGGTAATGTTTGCTTGTTGCCTATCTACTTAACAATATGCCTACATTGTCAGTTACAACTACTCTACATATGTTGAGGAGTAGAATGCTTCCCACTAAGTATTTTAGTAACCTTGGGAGTTAGACTACTTATAAGCATTATTCCTCTCTACCTGGAAAGATGTGCCTTTAGAGGAAGACAAGTGTCTTATACGATACTTACTAACCTCAAAGGTTATATGTTTATAAGTCAGCAAAACAATGGAGCATAACTGAGTGTAAACCACAAGATGTCAAATTCTTTGTGAATGAGTTTCCTAAGAATGGTGAGGTAGGTTAAGGCCTATCTTTATTTGAGAAAGAGGGTTAAGACATACAAGGATTACTTCATTCGAGTGGGAGGTTTTTAACAGATGATGAATTAGTTTCTCATCAATAAAATTCCTCATCATTAAGTCCGAATAAAAGTAACCTTGTTGTTGTTCCAAGTGGGAGCGATAAAGATAAATCTTGTTCTAAGTGGGAGTGAGATTAGCGTTTTAATCCGAGTGGGAGCCATGTTGATCCAATTAGAAACGACATACCTGAATCACAATTAAATGTGATTTTGATAAAAGACTGTTATTGATGACTTGTCATCAAAGATAGTGGGTCTTTTATGATAATTCTGCAAGATGAGCCTAGAAGAGGCTTTCTCAAAATCCTTCTAAAAGAAAATGGACAAAAGCACTTGAAGTAAAGATGGAGTCAATGAGAGTCAACAAAGTTTAAGAACTAGTTGATCTCATTGAAGGACACAATGCCATTGGGAACAAATGTGTTCACAAAAAGCTAGCTTAAAGTTGGTGGAATAGTTGAGAAATTTAAGACTCAACCAATAGGTAAAATATACACTACAGAAAGAGATAGATTACAAGAGTCAATCTTAATTTCTGTGAGCTTTACCTATGTTTGGATATTTCTAGCTATGATTTCAAACTTAAACCTTGGATTACATCAAACGGAAGTAATAATGCCTTTCCCAATAGAGATTGGATGAAACAGATTGTGTTTCATTGAAGAGGACCACAAATATATGGTTTGTAGACTTTGAAGTCTATATTGGTCTTCTAATCCTCAAGGCATGTACCAAGTAAGTTTGTAATTTACATATAGTATGTATATGACATACTTATAACTAGAAATGATATGGACTTTAATCAACAAGGTAAAGAACCTAGTTGTTATCTCAATCGAGATAGATGATATGGATAAAGATTGCATATAAGCTTGAAATTAAGATTTCAAGATATTGTTTCAAGAAATTATTGTATTTCTCGTAAGAGAATTACACTAATAAAGCTTTGGAATAATACTATACGCATCAAAGTAATCATATCTAAACTCCTATCAATAAATGCCATACGTTGAGAAATTGTGTGTCCTAAGACTCTTGATAAGAGTATGAATAAGCCAAGTTCCATAATGGAGCGCAGTCGGAAGTTTGTTGTACACTGTGGTGTATGATAGACTAGATATTGGTTAAGCAAATGGCTTAACAGATAGATATCAATCCGACCTAAGTATAGCACGTTACAAGTAGTTAAAAAGGATAATGGGATGTCTAAAAAAAGTCTACTAATTACATCTCTGTCACCAAGTAGGAAAAGGTCCTTCTTGGTTGAATGTACAAGACTTGGTCATAGAAAAGATCTAGATAGTAGAAAAGTCTACATCTGGATATGTATGTTCTTACTAAATAGTGGGGTCATATCATAAAGTAGTAAGAAATGACCATGTGTATTCTTGAGTGCGATTGAGGCCAAATGTGTGGCTCTCGCTTCGACAGTGTAAAAGTTATTTGGTTGAATAAGTTCTTAGATTATGTGATGGATAATGCATAGAACACTGATCTGGTGTTAGTCAACTATGACAGTGAGGTTGCAATTTCCATTGCCAGGAATAGTTAGTTTCACCAAATAAGTAGACATCAAATACAACTATGCAAAAGGCATTGTTGTATGCAAGGCTGTGAATTCGAAGTATCTGTCTATAAGAGACAAATGATCAGATGCACTGTTTAAGCTTTTACCTTGGGATGTGTTTGTGGAACACATTAGGTATTAAAATTGTGTAGGCTTAAGTACATCACTTTATGCTTATTATTTTCTCAAAGTTCACAACCTATGTTTAATGTTCTTTCTATCAAATAAGTTGATTTGCATACATACATATGGATGAATGTTATATACATTTTTCATTTATGTGTTAAGTGTATGTCGAGTAGACACGAGGTTAGCCAACTCACACGGGTAACCGCCTCCTTATCATGGTGATAAGTGGAGAAGAGACAGATTTTAAGCAAAATTATCAGACGGATAATTTGAGAGCTTGTGGCTTAAAATCATGATTGTCGACTATATAATGACAGAAGGTCATTTTAACGGTGGAATATGTTCACCAAGTCTACTTAGTGGGCCAGATGTGGGTTTAAGTTGATGTGTAGATCGAGGAACTCAAATTTGGACACATATGGTCTAAATATCATCTGTACAGCATTCCATATGGGAATGACATACGCTCCATGGGAAAGGAGAAAATGCTGTAGCACATGTTTCATACCATGTGTGCGTTTTTGTCGACCAAACGGGTTTACATAAGTTCAATCTCCGCTTATTGTTGTGTGAGACCTAGAGCCTTTTTGTGGTAGCTCTACTATGTACCCTCATGACTCTGATCAGGTACTTGAGATTCAGCTGGATGTTTGCTATCTTAGTGTGTTGCCAAAGGTCCATGGACACTGATTCAGTCTGGCGGGACATGTCTAGAAAAGCAAGTTAAGTTGAGTTAAGGGGATCGTGAGAAGAGGAAGATCATTGACCGAAATCACATTAGTTTGTATTCACCGGCGCACCAATTATGACATACGGTTATAATTGTGAATACAACGTATCTTTAAAAGAGAGATCTTCGGTAGATTTCTAATGCGATTTATGATCTAGGGTACTTGCATACTTTTTGATCTACTTGCAGGTTTATTCTCGATGAGAGGCTATATATTCCTAACAGATGTATAGCATTTAGCTCTCATAGTATGCTAGTCGCATGGTTCTACTTCCCTGTATGGATGTTTGCAGTTTCTGATGAGAATTTATTTCTCATGATTGTGTTTATGAGCACTCTCATTATGTGTGAGTGGGAGATGTTGGAAAATAGTGAGTCCACCCATAAGGGAAGCTGACTTAAGCCCAACTTGGCCCAACTAGTGCATTATATAAGCCACCACCACAAGGGGAGGCTGATGCACGGTGTATTGTACACATATGTTGGATAAACACTTAGATAACCTGCACACACTGCATTCTAGGGTTTAGACCGTGGGAACTAGGAGACTGATCCGATATACTATGATGGTCCCCACCGACCAGTAATTCAAGCCGTGGCTCCCGATCCTGGCAACGCTTCCGCTTCATTCTTACAGATAAGTGTTCTTATCTTTACTATGTATATGTACATGGATTCCTTCATGGTTAACTAAACACGTGAATTCAACATTGATTCTTATAGATATTTAATCATGTGGATGGAATATTGACCTACTGTGGACTTGTAGATGGGTGCATTTCACATGGGATTAATATGTTTTCTACGAATTTCTCTGCCTTTAAAACTATTACTTTTACAAATAGTCTTATGCTTGGACAAATGATCTTTTAAACAAATGATTCTTTTTAAACGTGAGATGGTTGGCCTTGTGGAAAGAAAGGCGTGTGATCCTTGGTTTTGCATAACCATATCGACATCTTTGAAATTGTTTTCAATGCTAGATTAATAATTCAAAAAGATTTATACCCGTCTAATAGACTTGTCGTGAGGTTTTACGCCATGAAACCTTAGTTTTATATGCATTTGGGTTCTAAATTGATTTCAATTTTCAAATGAGTTTCACATAATTGATTGGGACCGAGAAACGAATCCTTCTTCGTTACATCTCATGCCGGACAAGGATTTTTATCACAACTTATTAAACACTAAGCATGCTTTTCATGTTATAATATGTAGCTATACTTGACATATATGTCAATGTTTAGGCATCGACGATACCTTAGGAGCAGCAACGCTTTATGACGAAGCAGGTTTGGACGCTAGCTATCTAATATTCCAGGAGAGGACTTATAACCTTCGGTATGCGGTTACTGCCTGCGGTATTCGAGTTGTTGTCTTGTTGGTTGTTGTGATAACTTGCTTGGCTGTAGACTGTGTTGTTTGCCACCATGTTTGTTGATATGTTGTTGATGAACTATGATGTGCTCTATGTGATGTCTTGGTGGCTTGTGATATGCTTTGGACATATACTGGTGCACGGTGTTGTTAGGCCTCGGGCCTTGTTGTGATAAATATGATATCGGTGCACAATGTCGGTACAGATCAGTACCAGGTTTATTGATTCAAGACAAAACTTGATGTAGATCTGTATATTAATCGTTGCTATGCAATGTTTCTAGTCTACCCGGTGACCTGTGCGGGATTTTGTTTGGTTAGAGGGTATGCCGTGCGGTAAATGCGGGCTGCCCTATGAGCATGTGCGGTGTTGCCGGCTCTGTGGATACTGTGATTGTATTGGCCAAGTCCCGGGTTGGATGATCAGCATACATAGTAGCGGGGGCCCAATAACTTAATAAAACAGATAATTAACTAGATGTTTCTAAGTCACCTTGGTGATGTGGTTGTTGCCTTTCTGTTGAGTTCGGTTTATTAGCAGTTGATTTGTTTCTGTACACTGTGGTTTATTTGTTTGCAGTGAGACAGTGGTTGGTCTCACCCCCTCACGTCTATTACAGGTTAACTGTTCGTTGAGCAGTGGTGCATTTCAGCAGGTGGCGGTGTTTTCCTCTCGTCAGGTCGGATCCATAGAGTGCATTGCATTCATGTTTCTTTATGTATTTGTCTTCCGCTGCATACTCGTATTGTATTATTTATTGCATGATTAATTGTTGATCATGTTGATGATATCGTATCCTGGGCTGAAGGAAATTTTGGTCATTTCACATATTATAATTAATTAAATGGATAATTTGGGATACGGGCGTTTCAGTTGTGGGATCTTTATTTTGAGCCAATATCTAAAGGTTTTAGGAGAAACCAGGAATCCTCTCCTACAACTCAACTTTTACTAACGATGAAAAGTGTCAATTGTTATCTAAAGAGTATGGGAAAAAGTATTGATGAATATAAGCTAACAAACTCAAATAATTATTCTCTTGATGATGAAGCAACTCTGCCGAGAGCGATAATTGATGATTGTCGATTGAGATTCCTTCTGAAGATATGCAATCACATGCACTTTTGAATTCTTGTGAATACCAGACCCAAAATTCATTGGGCGTATTCAGCACCTTCTTCTTAACAGTCATCCATGTCTTTGGAGTCGCCACTTGAATTTTATTGAAGGACAAAATCCAAGGAAAAACCTTCCTTAAGCAACTGATGACTCTATAAGGCAATTGACAGCGAACCAAAGACATGGACCCGGGGGTTTGTCACGGATGGGAAGGTGTTAGGCACCCAACCATGTTAGGGCGAGATCATGTGCAATTAAAGACGGAATTATGCCGTGCACAAACAAACAAATAACAAAAACAAAACTAAAACAAAACAGAAAATAAATAAAGATTGAGCTTGCATTTCCACCACTAGAAACTGCCTACGTATCCCCTGGTAATGGGTTCAAAGCTCACGTAGTTCTTACACGCATCACATAAACAATCACATCAGCAACATCATCACGTCACAGCAGCAGCAATCAACCAATAAAATTAGAACGGATTACCTATTGTTGCCCTCCTCTTGCTCCTACTTGCTTACCACTCCCGTGACAGAATCTGAGCAAAACTTCAACAAGGAATGAGGGGGAGAAGGAGGCAGAATTAATGTCTGGCCTAAACAGCAAAGTTGTAGAGCTACGTCTTAGCTTTCTGGGGACACCAAGATCACAGCAAACCGACCTCTATAGCTCCAAATATAACGAAAATACTAAGACTGCCTCACTGGAACTTTCCCCTCGGGTTTAGCACTCTTCCTCTAATGGTTTGCTCGAATCCGCCTCCTTCTTCTTCTCTTCTTGATGTCCTGCTGCTACTGACTCCTTGCTACTCCTTTTCACAAAATTCTTCTAGAATTTCAACCCTTGAAAAGGTTCCTAAGCTTGGAAACAAAGAAATTTCCCAAGCACCTAGCTTATGTATTGTATAGAGAGAAAAGGGAGAGAAATTGGTCCATTTTGAGGGTGAATGAGGGTCCTATTTAAAGTGCTCTGGGGTCTAGATGTGGTCTTGATCTAAGGGTCAAGATTGAACCCCTAGATCCAACGGTAAATACCCTGGGTCAAGCAAAAAGGAAAAGATCGGAAAACTGCCAAAACTGGGAGCGAAGCCCGCCAAGCAATGGCGGTCATCTCGCGATGTCCGCCACGTGCTGGCGGTCATCTCTCCAATCCCGCTAGGTGCTGGCGGTCATGTTGCCATGTCTGCCGGCACCTGTTTCCTTTCCTGTTGGTTCCTTTCCGGTTCCGATTCTCATTACTCCGGCCCAGCTTGATTCCCACGCCCTTCCTAACTAGTATTTCGCCTGTTTTTCAGCTCCAGAGAACCTCCTAAATTGTAGCCTACCCACTCCCCTTTTCCTAATTAAGTTTTCCTCCTCCTCACTCCACTCTACAAACCATAAATATCAAAAACAAATAAGGAACTACTTTAATCCGAATTTCTGGACGAAATTCAGACTAAAAGGCCACTAGGCTCAGTGTTTTTGATGGGTCAATATTGTTGGAGGATCCATATTTAATTGATTCAAGCTTTTAATCATTTAAATACCCAAAATTATCTCAATTGGGTCTAAAAATAATTAAAAGGCCTAAAACAACTAAATACCCACATTTTATTAATTTCAAACCTTTAAATACACCAAACTCAGAATTAAATCATCTCAATAATTCCAAGTTAAATGTACCAAAACTCCGAATTAATAAAATATTAATACTCTATTGAATTACAAACACATTTCACTTAAAAATCGAATCATC
Organism: Turnera subulata; assembly: GCA_028386065.3. Classification (NCBI taxonomy): domain Eukaryota; kingdom Viridiplantae; phylum Streptophyta; class Magnoliopsida; order Malpighiales; family Passifloraceae; genus Turnera; species Turnera subulata. Next base: position 69,001 of record JAKUCV010004166.1, on the reverse strand, counting down.
TCATCAATCCATAGACAATGACATATTTATAATTAAATAAAATATTAGTGGATCAAATTTGGGGTATTCACAGATGCCCCTCGTTGATGAGTCTTTAGGAACTGAAGACAAAACAACGATAAAAAAATACCCAAATTAGATGGAGTGGGTGCTGATGCTGATGCTGATGCTGGTTATGTATGTGCCATGGGTCGGGAATCTTCTCATCCCGGGTTTTCAAGGTTTTATCGTCCTCCTTGGGGGACACAGGTTGGTTTCGTTGGCAAAGAATCCTCTCATCTAAGCTAACTAGGGATACTACCGTCCTCCCACGGGGTACACAGATTTGCTTTATGGTCAACAACCAAAAATCATCTTATCTCGGCTGACTGGGGATACTATCATCCTCTCGTGGGGTACTCGGGGTTTGATTTGGGTTTGGTAGAATCATCTCATCTACCAGGTCGCTAACAAGGAATCCTCTCATCCTTACTAACTAGGGATACTACCGTCCTTCCGTGGGGTACACAGTGTTTGGTTTGGGATTTGTCGTCCTCCCACAGGGACTCGGGTTTGGCTCGGATTTTTCATCCTCCCATGGGGACTCGAGGTTGGCTCAGGATTTATCGTACTCCCACGGGGACTCGGGGTTCTCTCTCACTTCCGGGTTCAACTGCGGGAATCATCTCATCCCTCCCATAGCACCACATGCCTTTCCCATCAGCCGTCAGTCATTTCTCGGGGCATTACATACCCCTCGGGATAGCATGCGCTAAAGAAATTCATCTTCAGTAATGGGGTTTCATGCCCTGGGAACGGGGTAGCATGCCCCATGGATTGATTCAGAACGGGGTAGCATGCCCCAAACAAGTCTTAGACGCATGGGGTAGCATGCCTCGGGAAATCAATACATGGGGTAGCATGCCCTGGATAACGGATATCCTGACTACGATTCCAAACCTACGGGGTGACATGCCCCAAGTGAATCACATGGGGTAGCATGCCCCGGGAATGAAATGTCATGATTACGATTCTAATCCTACGGGGTAGCATGCCCCAAATAAACCACAAAGGGTAGCATGCCCCGATAGATCATATACATAACGGGATATCATCCTCTGGGAAACCACATATGTCATATAACGGGGTAGCAAGCCCCGGGAAATAAACACATCACATAACGGGGTAGCATGCCCCAAGAAACCACATACATAACGGGGTAGCATGCCCTGAGAAACAAAATATATCACATATCTGGGTAGCATGCCCCGAGAAATAGACAAATCACATAACAGGGTAGCATGCCTCGAAGCACACATAAGAAGGGGCTCCATGCCCTGGCAATCTCAGCATATAATTGAGGTAGCATGCCTCGTGTGAATGAGTCGGACTCACCAAGCCCTCGAAAATACTTAGGGGTAGCATGCCCCCTTTGTGATCGTGAAAACCAGGCCTACACGTGCGTTTGTCAAAGATTCAAGAAATATTTAACAAGCACCTTTCGATAGGGTTTTGTGTTTTAAACTCACAGGTTTTTCTTTCTCTCTTTTTTCTCTCCATCTTGTAGGTACTTGGCCTCTTTTGTAGCATTCTTCTTTCTCTCCTTTTCCGAACCCAAGTTAGGCTTCCTACATATTCAAGACTCAGTTTTTTCTTTTCTTTTCTTTTCTTTTCTATTTGTTTTGAGTCTATGAAATCAGGTCTACGTAGTTCTTTTTACATCAATTACGAATACTACACAAAATATTTCTTCAATTGATCTATGTTGACCGGTTCTTGGAACTCATTCCCGTCCAAATCCTTGATTCTAGTGGCACCTCCTAGTAGGATCTCCTTGACAATATAGGGCCCAATCCATTTAGCTTTGAATTTACCCCTAGGGTCATGCACCGGCTGCCTGACTTCTTTTAGCACCAAATCTCCTTCCTTCATCCCTCTTTCTTTGACTCGCTTGTTGAAAGCCCGAACTATCCTCCTTTGATATCCTTGTGTATGGTACAGAGCCAATAATCTCTTTTCATCCAGTAACGTCAATTGATCTAGCCTTTCTTGTGCTCATTCTGTCTCAGGAAGACCACTTTCTCGTGCCACTCTCAAAGATTGTACTTCTAATTCCACGGGTAATACTGCCTCCATGCCGTAAACCAAGGAGTAAGGGGTAGCTCCTGTTGACGACCTAACAGACATCCAATATCCCCATAAAGCCAATGGGAGTTTCTCTGCCCATTCTTTGTGTGTAGATATCATCTTCCCAAGTATAACCTTTATGTTTTTGTTGGCGGCTTCCACTGTACCATTGGTCTGTGGCCGGTATGGTGACGATCTGTGTCGTTTGATTCCATATTTTTGGCATAATCTTTCAACATCTACTTCAAAATATGATCCATTATCTGATATTAGCTCACTTGGAATGCCATATCTGCAAAGGATGTTATTGAGGAGAAATTTTTCCACTTTTTTAGAGTTCAACACAGCATATGATTCTGCCTCTACCCACTTGGTGAAGTAATCAATAGCTACCAGTATGTACTCGTGTCCATTGGTCACCTTTTGGGAAATTTTTCCAATAACATCAATGCCCCATACCGAGAAAGGCCATGGGGCGGACAACGGTGTTAACGGCGCTGGCGGCTGGAGTTGCAACTTTCCGTGCACCTGACAGGTGTGGCAAGTTTTTACGAACCTCGTGCAGTCAGCTTCCATAGTGGACCAAAAATACCCCATCCGCAGGATCTTGCGAGCCAGCATGTCTCTTCCCATGTGGGGGCTTCCTTCGCCTCTATATACCCTTTCCATTACCTTCTTCGTCTATGCATAGCAAGTGGACACTTGTTACGTGTTTCTTGTAAAGCTTTCCCGCGCAGATGATATAGCCACTAGCCCATCTTCTCAGAGTTTTCCCTTCGCTTGGTGTTGCCCATGCGGGTAGGACCCTCTTGCTAAGAAATTCAAAGATATCCTTGTACCAAGGGTCCTCATCAAAATCTTCCACAGCCATTTCATGCGATGGCTGATCCATCTCTACTTCAATCATTGCTACAGCAGGAACATCCTTTTGGCAGAACTTGTCCAAATATCTTCGAAACCAAGGCTCGCTTAACTCATTTTGCCGACCAAACGATGGCTTATTGCTTTTCCGCACCGTCAATGATAAGATGATGGTGTTATTTGGCATCCCCATCATTGATGATAGCGTGGCCAATGCATTGGCAAATTGGTTCTCCCTCCTCGGTATGTATTGGAAGTCAATAGTTTCGAATCTGGATGCCAGTTCTTGCAAATAATCATGAAAAGGTGCCAGCTTCTCCTCTTTGTTCTTCCATTCCCCTTTCACTTGAAATACTAACAAGGCGGAATCCCCAAATACCTTAATTTGCCTTATCCCCATGCCCAATGCGGTTTCAAGGCTGATGGTGCATGCTTCATATTCTGCCACATTGTTGGTAGCCTCGAATTCTAGTTTGCAAGAGATGGGATAAGTTACCTTATCAGAGGATATGAGGATAATCCCTGTCCCGAATCCGCTCGCATTGGCTGCCCCATCAAAGTACATTTCCCAAGTTGGCACATCTATACACATGACATCTTCGTCCGGAAATTGCGGTTCAAACCTCTCGTCACTTTCCCTCGGTCGAGATGCTAGGAAGTCACCTATTGCTCCGCCTTTGATGGCCTTTTGTGACATGAACTGGATATTGAACTGTGACAGGATTGCCACCCATCGGACTGTGCGGCTACTTGGCACTGGTTTCTCCATCAGATATTTGATCGGGTCCATCCTTGAAATGAGCAGCACTTCGAAGGATACAAAATAGTGTCTCAACTTTTGACAAGCCCAAGTTAATGCTACACAAGTTTTTTCTACCATAGTATAATTTAATTCATATCCGTTGAACTTCTTGCTTAGGTAGTAAATAGCTGCTTCAATACGAGAATTAGGTAGATGTTGAGCCAGCATTGCATCCATGGCTTCATTGGTGATAGTTTGATAAAGCAACAATGGTTCTCCTATCCTTGGGGGCTAGAGGACAGGCGGGTTGGACAGATACTCCTTAACCCGATCAAAGGCCTATTGCATTCACTGTTCCATTGTGAAGGCGTCCCTTTCTTGAGTAGCCGGTGTATAGGGGCACAAGTACTGGACAACTGGGAAATGAACCGGCTAATATACTGAACTCTTCCGAGGAAGCCACGGATTTTCTTCTCGCTCCTTGGGATGGGCATATCTTGTATTGCCTTAATTTTAGATGGTTCCACCTCTATTCCCCGTTCGCTAACCATTAAACCCAACAATTTGACAACTCGAACACCAAAGACACATTTTTGGGGATTGACCCTCATTCCGAACTTCCTACATCTTTCAAAAATTTTCTCAAATTAGTCACGTGGGATTCTTGTGTCTCAGATTCCACTATCATGTCGTCGACGTAGACCTCCACTTCTTTGTGCATCATATCATGTAGGAGTGTAGTAGCCATCCTCTGATACGTGGCTCCGACATTGATAAGTCTGTGAACACCCAAATTTGACCCACGAATATTTTTCTAAAACTAGATTCCAAACATGCTTAACTTGAGGTTATTGAGATGATTTGATTTTGAGTCAAGGCATGATAAGAATTTAATTTAGTAGAATTAATGTATTGTGGTAATCTAAACCTTAGGATTAATGAGATGATTTAATCTTAAGGTAAAACATATAATACGGTTTATTTACATTAAGATACATTTCATTTCATTGCTTGGGCTCTTTTAGTTGTTTTTAACCCAATTATATTGAGATGATTTATTTTTGGCTTAAGAATGGGTTTAAGGGTCCAAGTAAATGGATTTTCCAGAGTTTACCCAGCCCATTGACACATTTCTTGCAAGTTAATTTTAGCTCTGATTTTCGTAAATGGATTTTCCAGAGTTTACCCAGCCCATTGACACATTTCTTGCAAGTTAATTTTAGCTCTGATTTTCCATGTGGAAATGTTGTTTTTGGTATGATTTAGTATGAAATAGGCATTAAGGTGTAATCGATCTGTTATGGAATGATTTAGGGGGAGTGATAATCAAGTAATTGAGTGATTCTGGGTTGATTACGCGGTAGGATCAAATCAGGGCTGAATTAGGGGGATTGGAGGTCGGAAAAGGAAAGAACGGGTAACACGCGGGGTGACCGGCGGTCATCTCGCGACGACCACCAGGTGCTGGCGGTCATCCCCACATGACCACCAGCACTGGGGGTCATCCAACGGATCGCCGGCAGCGGCAGTCATAGGTACTTAGAATCTCCGATTTTCGCCGATTTTGTTTCTGATTCGATCCTACGCGGGTTTGGACCAGATTTTCGGGCATAATCTTCACCATTAAGTAGGTCCACGCCCCTAGACTTCCCAGAGCACTATAAATAGGACCCCTCACACACATTTCAAGGGATCAAAAACTTTTCTCACATACACACCTATAAGCCTTGAGTGCTTGGAGAAACTCTACTTCTCCAAGCCTATAAATACATTCTTTAGGTAGAAACTCTAGAGGAATTTCGTGGGAGGCATTAACAGTAGACCAGCAAGGAGGAGTCAAGAAGAGGATTAACCATAGAGGTTAGAAACGGCAAGAAGGTGGGTGTAGAACTCAACCCATTGCAAGGAGCTAGAGGAGGGTTACAAGAGGTAACACTAAACCTTATTTTGATTGGTCTTTGTTGATTATATGCTAATGCTTTTAATGATGTAAGTGGCCGATTTGTGCCATGTTTAGAACTACGTGGCTTTGACCCCGATCACTCGGGTACGTAGGTCGTCTCGGTTTTACAACGGGATGCAAGCCAAATCTTCTTCTTCTCGCCTTCTCTTTATTTTCTACACATGCACACTCACACCAGACACACATACATTTTACAATTGCACATAGTCTCGACAAAACACGGATGGGTGTCTAACACCTTCCCATCTGTGACAAACCCCCGATCCCATGACTTTGGTTCGCCAAGACCATGTAGCCTAAAGGAGTCTCACTTAGGTTTTTCCCAAGTTTTGTCCTTAATAAAACTTGGGTGGCGACTCCATTGTCATTGGGATTGACCCGAGGAAGAAGGTGAAAGGATTAGGTGGATAGGCCCAAGTGATTTTGGGTCGGGTATTCACAGTTGGCGACTCTGCTGGGGAAGTAGTGGGTTCAAGAGACTTTGTGCAATTGTTGAATCTCGTGTGCCTTTTACCTATCATCATAAGTGCCTTGCATTCATGACAATTGATGTGAAGCCTTTACCTTAAGAGGGCAAGGGAATCCAAATCTGCTACATGCTTTGAATGGATGCCCAATTGCCCTAAGAGTTTGAGAAGTTAGGAGTGCATATCACATGTCATTTTGCATTGGGTTTTAGAAAAGATAGTTTGCCGAATCAAGAGTCAGCCCATATCCTATCCAACCATTTGTTGCTAGCCTTCCTTTTAAGCCCGTTTGAGCAAGGCACTAAAACCTACTTCTCCACCTTTGACTGTCAAGAGGAACCATGAGCAATGAGCATGCTAACCAGTCAGAGGGTGCTACCGGCACAAGAATGAACCTGAAAGGGAGGCCAACAGAGGATGATTTTCCAATTTATGAAGACCAGAGTCTCCAACAAGAGAAACAGGTGCAATCAACATTCCGGACTTTGATGGGCCGGTTAGAGGAAACGATCCTCCGTGAGGTCTTACTCGGTCAACCATTTGCCCAAGTAGCCATGAAGCAGTTCCGGGATGCCATGGGACAGTATGCACTTGTTGAAGACGTGATGAGGGGCATCCAACTCCGGAACGCTGCACTAACTCGAGAAAGCATCAAGGCTAAAGAAAGTCTCTGGGAATGCAACCAAGAGTTAAGGGAAAGCAAGTGGGATGATTGGGGAGATGCCACAGGATCCGAGGAATATTCAAAATCGCATGATGGCATGTTGACCAATAAGGAAGATGAAGACAGTCCATGGATGGGAGACGAGACAATGACGATTGAGTCCAACATGATGACCCGAGGGAAACCGTCACTATGGACCCACGAAGAAAGCTTGTGTACCCAGATAAGATCGAATGGGTGATGGAGAAGGATGCTTAGAACAGCTAATGGGGAGGATAAGAAGACTTAGAGGTTTTAAAGCGTCGAGTCTATCTTTTATTTTTACATTCCCAAAATAAAGGAGAGTTAAAGTCTATCCATGTTAACTTCACCTCGAAGAGTCAATGTTATTTGTCTTTAGTTAATGTCTTTTATTTAGTACTCATGTAATGGATGTTCTTATCCCCTCATTTATGAAGATGATGTCTTAAATCTTATCAGAATTTATCAACTTAGTTTGGAACCATAGAATGAACTACAGAGACCTGATCCAGTAAATCAAATTTGTTTCGAATCAAATGCTTTTTCTAGAAGTAATAAGCCTGGCTTGTGAGGTCATTTCTCCTGAAAAAAAAGGAAAAAAGGGAAAAGAAAAAAAAAAGGGAGAAAAAGGAATGTGTACCCACAACCAACGTGCCATTTAAAATTTCTCAAGAAAAACACTTCTATGTGATTTGAAAAATCATGAACATTATTTTCTACTGGTACGTAGGTAACTCTATTAAAGAGCCCGGTCTAAATAAAGTTTGGTTCCTAAGCTAAGTTGGTAAGAGATGATAAGGTTTAGGTTTGGATTCCACCTACTAAAGAGATCTCCTCTAATGCTCAAGAGTAGTGTCCCCAGGTATGTTGTTAAGTCGAATAAGGACCAAAATCGAGCCATCACCGGAAAAGTGTCGCCACGAAATAAAAAGACGTGGAACTCGCCATCACCTGGGTAAGTTTTGGCCACAATACTCGGAGGAAGAAAGCAAAAGAAAACGGAGAAAGAGAGGGGGATTAGTCCGCTAGATTGAAAACTCAAAAGGGCGATCTAGGCAAAAGTTAGGACATACCTGCTAGGTAGAAAACCCGAAAGGGCGGCCTAGGCAAAAGTTAAGGCCAAATGGTGTTTGGGGAGACTTGGGGCATGCTCACGTTCATGAAAATCTTTGCTTGAAATAATTCTCATTGATAAACCCAACAAAGAGGAGTAGGTGTCTTGTGCGACCTTGTGCAAACCTTTCAAACCTAATACCTGACTTTTCCCAGTACCCATGGCACACGATTTGACAATTTTTTAAGTTGCATACATAATTGCATTTCGAGAGTAGGAGAAATAAACATGCATTCACAAAGAGTAATCCCATCCAGATACTTAAGTGTAGAACTTAAGACACTTGCGCATGCATACAAAAGAAAGGATAGTCCATCAAAGTACAAGCATCTAGATGATAGGGCATACATGCATAGATCAAGACCGTCTCTTCTTACTCCGGATTTGGCGAACCGGCCTAGTATGCTCCTGTATGGTATCCTCGAAATCACCCGAGGTAGGATCAGTAGGATGAGGAATCGGCCGAGGGGCAAAAGGTGGTACCGAAGGCCCAGGAGGACGGGGATCTCTGGACAATGGCACGGGGTGAGCACATCCCCCCTCTCTCACACAGGAAGTGAATTACCGTATCCGAATGGCTTGGGCCGTCAGGGTTGCCTTGGCCCGTCCAAGCAGTGTCCAAAGTCAAGAAACCTCAGTGGCCGGAACCTATTCATACGAAGAAAATCAACCAAGCTATAAAAGAGGGGAAGAAAGAAGAAATTTGGGGATAATGATAAAGATGGTACCGTGGTAATGTCAGCCGGGAATGATGGAAAGTCAGGAGGTAGGTCCTTGGTAAAAAGTACCCGACAATGCCTATATGAGTCATCAAAAGACTCAAAATCAGCGTCACAGGCCAGGAGGATAGGACCAGACGTAGAAGAAGACGCCCAGTACCCTTCCTCCTCTACGAGGCGGAACTCTACCGAGAGGGACCAGTGCTAGCCACCGACCCACCTGCCTCTGGGGTAGTCAAGGGAGGCATAAAAAACTCGCTGACAAAAGAAGAATAGTCACCTGAGTACGCCAAGTCATCGACATGCCAATCCAAGCGGTCTCCTTCGAGGGCCTCACCTTGCTCGCTGATGTCCCGCATGGAGATCGGCGGATCAGGTGGTATACATAGCATCTCTGTGTTCTGCACACAAACACGGTCTCCGAGGTACCACACCTTCATATTTGGATAGCCTATCAGGCACTGATAATGATCTATCACTAGGGTCATGGAGTCAATCCTCTCTAATTTGTCCTGGTAAGTCGCAAAAGGAGAAAACTGGATCTGCCAACAAATGTTCAGTAAGACAATACTACCAAAGGTATTTTCCAGGAAACGAGAGATGAGGGAGAAAAGATACCTTGCCCGACATGGCAACTGGTAGTGACGGGCCCGTACTCGGTCGTGGGCATTACTCCAAGCCCCACAATTCGGGGAGGCCCAACGGAGAGAAACTGGCCTTGACTTCTCACCAGCTGGCAGCTTCGGGGCAGACAGTCCAAGGTACTCTTGACCCCACACCTACCAAGGTCACTCAAGTAAATAGGGAGATGAAGAAGCAAATAGATATGGTAAAAGGGGACAAGCGTAAAAAGGCGTACCTCCCAAATCCAAGCCGAACCATAGAAGTACTTGACGGTATGAATACCCGACCCAAAATCACTTGGGCCTATTCACCTTTCCTATACACCTTCATCATAACCATCATCCAACATCTTTGGAGTCACCACCCAAATTTTATCAAGGGACAAAAACTTGGGAATAACCCTTCATGTGACTCCATTTAGGCAATCGGATAACGAACCAAAGATGCTGGACCCGGGGATTCGTCATGGATGGGAAGGTGTTAGGCAACCACCCATGTTGGGGCGAAATTTTGTGCAATTAGAGGATTTTGTATGCCTTGTGCAAGTGTGCAAGTGTGAGCACTAAAACAAATAATAACTGAATGTTAAAAAAGAAGGGGGAGAAGAAGAAGATTGGGCTTGAGTTTCCACCATTAGAAACCACCTACGTACCCCGGCGACCGGGTTCAAAGCCCACATAGTTCTTGACATGGCATCATAACAATCACATCGTCATCAACATTAACATCTCAACAATAACTAGTCAGACAAAAAGGGATTAGGATTACCTCTTGTAGCGCTCCTCTAGCTTCTTGGTTTGGGTTGTTCCTCCCACACAATTTCCTCCCACTCCTCAACTCAATCTTGGAGTTCTTCTTGATTTTCCCCTTTTGCTGCCTACAATGGATGATGCTACCCACAAATTCTACCAGAGTTTTGCCTATAGAACTATTTCTTAAGCTTGGAGAGATAGAGTTTCTCCGAGCTTCAAAGCGTTGTGAAGAGTGTTTGTGTAATAGCATGTCCCCTTTAAAATGTGAGAGGAGGGTCCTATTTATAGTGTTCTGGGTAGCCTAGGGGCGTGGACGAACTTAATGACTAAGGTAATGGCCAAAAATCTGAGCCAAAACCGAGTAGAATCAGATTACGGGCGAAAATCGGGGAGAAAACGCGTTTCTGGGGGTGCATGACCGCCATGGCCGGTGGTCATCCTATGGATGACGGCCAGGCCAACGGTCATGGGTGGAAGACCGCCCAAGCCCGGCGGTCATCCCGAGATGACCGCCCGCGCCTACGCGTCTCACCCGTTCTTTCCTTTTTCGGTCCCGATTCTCCCTAATTCCTCCCTGATTGATCCTACCGTGTAATTAACCCCTAGACTACCCAGAATCCTCTGCTTTCTTGATTACTACTCCTCTCAATCATCTCCTTATTGACTAATTGCACATTGATTCCTCATTTTAAGCCAAAATCATACTAAAAACATTCTTGCTATTAAGGAGTGGTTTAACTCTGATTTTGCCATAAAAATCAGAGCTAAATTTATCTGCAGGCAAAGTGTTAATAGGTTGTGCAACTCTGAAGAAAAGTCCATACCTTATTAAATTGGACTCTTACATTTATCTTCAACCCAAGAATAAATATAATTGGGTTTAATAAATAAACAAGCCCAAATTTAATGAGATAAAATACATTTTAGCAATTTATTCCTTAACATATCCTATGATTAAATCGTCTCATTAATCCTAGGCATATAAAAGTCTTAATTACTATAACGTATAAATTCTACTAAAATTAAACCCCACCCATGCTTCAACCCAAGACTAACTCATCAATCTTATGATTCAAATATTTCTGGAGTCTAATCTCAATATAATCTTCATGGGTCGAATTTGGTGTTCACAGACGGCAACCCGGGAAAAGTTGCACATCTCCCGGTAGCCGTTTGCAATTTTTTTTTTTTTAGACTCACGAGATTAGGCTCACGTAGTTCTCTTCTTTGGTCTTTGGGATAAGAATTTTTCTTGCTCGAATGGCTTGATCAGAGACCTCTATTTGATTGGGGCTTTGATTAAGATTATTATTGTTGTCATTAATGTTCCATCCTTAGGTTAACGTCTAGATATTTTAGGGAGTTTGTCCAACACACTAAATTCATATGAACCATATATATAAAAAGACATCATTGAAATAACAAAAAGAGTGCCCCTTTTATTGAAACGAAACACAACATAAACTTGCCCATTGGCTTATTAAACTCTTAACTAAGCACTCTGCAAAAGTCAGCATACAAATCCTCAAGCGATCCCACCTTCCCCAAAGAGATGCCTACAACCAAAGTCCTCGTCTTCGTCTATCCTCCTCTTTTCTTCTGCTTCTTCCTCCCTTATTTCTTCGGGATAACAGTCAAAGAATAGCTCAAATCCCGGTTTTCTGGTCTTTGTGATGCTACACATCCATGGTTCAGAGAAGCCGCAAAAGGGAAAGTCCTCTCCTTCCTTCACAAAATATCCATTCAGTGTTTTGAAGTATGGAGTCATGGGAAAATCCCACTCCCGTTTGTTCTTGCGGCCTGCTGCCTTAGCTTGGTTCTTCACCTTTTGCTGTTCCAGCTCCGCCGGAGTCGGGACATATCCCAAACCAAAAGGAAGCACAACGCTCGAAATTTCAGGGACCTCTAACACTCCTTGTTGCCTCCTACCTAACCCCATAATCGAAAAATACTTCTTCTTTCCCATAATGCTCATAACCAATGAATTACCAAATGGGTCATAGTAAGGGGGTCTCATAATGGGCTTATCTATTATTATGGTACTGATAGATTCGAAAACAAAATCGGATAAAGACACCTCTTCTTCTTCTTCGATCCCACATATCGATTTGATATTCTTTTCAGCCATTTCTCCTTTAATGGTGACTATCCCCCCTTTGTAAGGGAATCGCGACATCTGATGTAAGGTGGAGGCTATAGCTCGGGCTTGGTGCAACCATGGTCTTCCAAGGAGCAATTTGAAACTCGATGCAATATCGAGCACTTGGAACTCTACCAGAAAAGGGGCGGGCCCGATGGTGACTTCCAGCTTTATCATGCCCAACACTTCTTTTCTGGCATTTTCATATGCCCTGACCATAGTTCGGGAGGGTAAGAAATCCGCAACTCCAAATCCTAAGGAACTCGCAGTTTTTAATGGACAGACATTCAGGGCGGATCTATTATCTATTAATACCAAGGGTATCTGACTTTTTTTGGCCTGAACGGTTATGAATAGGGCATCAATATGGGCTTCTCTACCCGAGCAGAGGTCTTTGTCCGAGAAGGATATCTGATTGTCAACTTCTACTGAAGCTATCATATTGGCCAAGGCATCTGGTGCGGTATCAATGGGGACATGAGCCTTGCTTAAGGCTTGGAGTACCTTTTCTTGATGTGCGCGAGATGACATTAGTAAACCCCAGATAGAGAAATTGGCTTGAGTCTTCTTCAATTGTTTTATCACCATGTCTTCTTTAGGATCCGTTATTTCTTCCAGTTCTTCTAGGCGAAGGGGAACCCTTCTCGCCACTCTTCCCGATCTAGTGATGACATCAAATTCTTCATCAGAGTCTTCATACCACCTCAGATCGAGCACACAGCATGGCAGCTCAGGCTCGGAATCGACCTCTATCATATCGATCTCTCCGAGTAAGGGCAAGGGATTTTTTGACTTGGTATTCGGCCTTTTGGGCAGAATTATTTCATTCTTTTCTATCAAATCCTGGATCTCATGCCGAAGTCGGATGCAGTTGTCCGTAGCATGCCCAGCCACCTGGTGGAATCCGCAGAACTTATTGTAAGTTTCCCTAAGCTATTTGACATTCATATACCAAGCACAACAAGCAGCGGAAGCAAGGGAAACAGACCAAGAACCAAGTGAACCATGCATAAACCGTATAACAATTTTTACATACCTGGAAGGTTAGGATCTTTCACCTAACTTGTGTAACCGAATCAGCTAGATCCAGACAAAAGCCTCGCCCCTCTACGGTATCCACATGAACCGTGACTGGCTTGGAATCGTCACACGAGTCAAGTCTCGAGCTCCCCCGGACTGATGTGCTAGCAAGAGTAAACCGGGAGCAACAACTTTGTGGTGTTTGTGTGTTTGGTTATCTTCTTTCTTTCACAAAGAATGAAGAAGAGGTGTATGTGGTGTTTTCTCTGAATTTGTAGAAGCAAAAATGTGAGAGTGAGGGAGGGAATGATCTGATCATTGCACACTAAACCCACTCAACAAAAGCCTTGGCCTAATGGCAAACATGGTGGACCAAAAGTAGCATTATGATAATGCATCCACATAATCATGTTACCCACTAAAAGCCAAAACACACCAACTCATCACAACACTTAAAGGGGCTCAATTATGCTGACATTCAGCAAACCAACCACCCAAAAAACGACCTTGGTTCAACCATGGTCCAACCATACCCGGTCCAACCATAGTCCAACCACGGTTCAACCACCTGCTCGAATCAACGGTTCTATGTGTGTGACCCTGTAGGCACTTGTAACGTCCGACAATAATTATAAAAACTCATTTTACAATTATAAGCAAAGAGCGGCGTCTAGCAACACATCGTTGCTACCCGAACGACAAGATCAGTACTGATTCTCTATGCCTCGGAACATGTCATCGTCCTTTCGTCCCATCATCAAGATCAAACACGAGACATGGAATATGCCAATCTCGTATATGTTTAATCTATGTTTCTTGATCCCCGAGTTAACTGTATAAAACGGATACCCGTGATATCACCATATCACCTAATCCGAGCATGGCCATGCATTTAACAGTTCAACTCTATCAAGGAACCATCCGATAATATACCCGTTATATGGGTCGGACGAATCCCCTCTTGATCAATCAAAACCCACTACATGATCATCATATACCTAATTATTACCCTTATGTCCACCCAGTTACGGATGACTAGGAATAATATCAAAGTACATGATTCATATGTTGGATACCTTGACGATCTCAGGTCGGAGGACAATGCATCTATAAGAACCACTAATGACATACATATAACATTCCATGTAGGGTTCTTATGTGGGTCGGTCCAGTCCACAAGTTCTTCAACTTGTACCCGTATGTAGAATTCATATCACATATGCAATTATCAACATACGCTAGTCTTAATTTATTATTACAACCCATCCATAATAATAATCGACTAGGGACAATTTAAGAATATGAAATATTCTAGGGTTATAAGTATGTGCAAGCGTTTATCTCATAAACGATACTTATTGGAATAACCTTAATGTGTATACATGACTACAAATAATCATACATGATTGGCTTTTGGGCATATTACACTAACAATCTCCCACTTGCACTAAAGCCAATCATCCGTATGTCTCACACATGTGGATCTAGCATGACCATCATGCTTCCGCTACATGAGAGGCTTAGTCAAAAGATCTGATACATAGTTCTCAAACGGAACTTTGTACAGCCACAGTTGTAGAGTCGGCAACTGTTTCTTGCTTGGAACTCTTCCAGCATACAGTACCTTGCTTGGAACTCTTCCAGCACACATTAACACTTTCAAGACAAAACACCTAAACTGATTGCGATATAAAATCATCCCTGTTAGTTTGGAAGCTAGCATCTTTGTAACACTTTACAACAATCCCACCAACGCTTCTGGGAACTAGGAATGCATCCTTAGTACTTCTTAAGTACTTAAGTATATTTAACCGCTGTCCGGTGACTTTCACCGGGATCAGATTGGCATTTGCTTGTGACACTCAAAGCATAAGCGACATCCGGTCTAGTACATAGCATGGCATATATGATAGATCCTATTGCAGAAGCATAAGGGATCTAACTCATCCACTTTCTCACCTTAGTCATACTAGGATATAGACTCTTTGAGAGAGATATGCCATGTGACATGGGCAAGAAACCCTTATTGAATCTTGCATGCTAAACCTCTTTAGCACCTTGTCAATATATGTACTCTGACTTAGCCCGAAAAGCCTTTTGGATCTATCTTTATAGATCTTTATACCTAACACATAGGCAACTTCTCCTAAGTCCTTCATTGAGAAATCCTTTCCTAACCAAGTCTTTACAGACTGTAGTGTCGGAATGTCATTCCCAATGAGCAGAATGTCGTCAACATATAACAACAAGAAAACTACAGTGCTCCCACTAACCTTCTTGTAAACACATGGTTCATCTTCATTTTTGATGAAACCAAACTCTTTGATTACATCATTAAAACGAAGATTCCAACTCCTTGAAGCTTGCTTAAGTCCATAAATGAACCTTTGCAACTTGCATACCATATCTCATAGTCATGGCATGCAGCTATAGCCAATAGAATCCGGATGGATTTAACTATGGCGACTGGTGAGAAAGTTTCATCATAGTCAATACCATGAACTTACTTGAAACCTTTCGCAACCAATTGCCCTTTAAAGGTAATCACATTACCATCCATGTCGGTCTTTTTCATAAACACCCACTTGCACCCTATGGGTTTTACCCCTTCGGGTGGATCAACCAAGGTCCATACCTTGTTTTGATACATGGATTCCATTTCCGAATTCATGGCTTCTAGCCACTTCTGGGAGTCTGGACCCGTAACGGCCTGCTGATAGGTAGTGGGCTCATCCTCATCTATGAGCATCACATCCCAGGTATGAGTCACGAGAAAACCATATCTCTCGGGCTCATGCCGAATCCTATCCGACCTACGCGGTCCATGTGTTACAGGAACATGATTCTCGTCCACAACAATTTGTGGTTCCTGTTCTTGTTCCATCTCAGTCTCTAGATCTCGAACTTCTTCGAGTTCTATTTTCCTCCCACTGATTCCTCTAGAAATAAACTCTCTTTCTAGAAAAATCGCAGTCCGAGCAACAAACACTTTGTGGTCGGTGGGATTATAGAAGTTATACAATTTAGTTTCCTTAGGGTAACCTACAAATAGGCACTTCTCGGAATTTGGGTCAAGTTTATCCGAAGCTTCACGTCTTACGTAAGCCTCACGACCCCAAAATCCTCATAAAAGACAAATTGGGATGCTTCCCAGTCCATATCTCATATGGTGTCTATTTGACTGATTTAGACGGAACATTGTTTAGTGTAAAAGCAGCAGTTAATAAAGCATGTCCCCAAAAGGAAGAAGGAAGGTTAGCTTGACATATCATAGAACGAACCATGTCTAACAAGGTTCTGTTCCTCCTATCGGATACGCCATTCCAATGAGGCGTACTTGGTGGAGTAAGTTGTGATACTATACCACAACTCTTTAGATAGTCAAGAAAGTCTCGGTCTAAGTATTCACCACCTCGATCTGATCGAAGCATCTTAATACTTTTCCGAGTTGATTTTGTACTTCATTCTTAAATTCTTTGAACTTTTCAAAGGATTCCGACTTGTGTCTCATTAGATACACTTAGCCGTATCTACTGATGTCATCAGTAAATGTAATGAAGTATTGAAAACCACCTCTAGCCTGTGTAGACATAGGTCTGCATACATCAGTATGTATTAGACCTAGCAAGTCCTAGGCTCTTCACCTTTACCCGTAAAGGAAGCCTTAGTCATTTTGCCTAACAAACATTACTCATATGTCTCATATGATTCAAAATCAAATGAGTCTAAAAATCCAACTTTATGGAGTTTAGGAATACGAGTCTCGTTTATATGGGCCAAACGACTATGCCAGAGATAGGTTTCACTAAAATCATGTAATCTAACCTTCTTCGTATTAATGTTATAGATAGGCGTTACTAGGTTTAGAACATACAAACCATCGTTTAAAATGCACCATCATAATCAATTTCATTGAAATAAATAGAACAACAATTGTTCTTTATTCTCAATAAAACTTTTCTTGTCCATACAAGACACAGAAATCAAATTCCTGCTTATGGTAGGTACATAATAGCAATTGTATAGTTCTAAAACCAAAATGCTAGGTAAGAATAGATAGAAAATCCCTACGGCTAATGTAGCAATTCTTGCTCCAATACGAGGCGTAGGTCTATCTCATCCTTAGCCAATCTCCCACTCTTTCTCAGTTCCTACACATTTCTACAAATGTGAGAACCACATCTGGTATCTAATACCCATGAGGCAGAGGTAGAGATATAAGCCTCTATAACAAAATACCTGAAGCGGAAGTCTCACTTCCCTTTTGCTTCTTTACCTCTTCAAGGTAAACAGGGCAGTTTCGCTTCTAATGGCCTGGTTTGTTGCAACGGAAACAATTTCCTACCTTTGCAACACCACCGTTGGGTTTCAGCACATGAGAACAAGAAGATGCACATGCACCAAACCTTTTGGTACATTTCTTCTTCTTCTCAAACTTTGCTTTACCCTTTCCTTCTCCAAGGAAACCAAGACCCTCAGGGCTCTCAATGTATCTAAACATCTTGAGCACATGAGGTCTAACGGGTGATAACTCAGCCATTTTGCATTGGAACAATGCCTTAGAGGTCTCGTACCTCCCATGCCTTGCTTGCTCTCATCAGAGCATTTTCAGGTGTTCGATCATATCGAACGACCACATGTTCTCATCTTGCTTCTGAAGCTCAGAGTCTATGGCAATTAGCATAAGGTATGCAACATCCAATGCATCATCAACATGCTTCTCGCAAGCATATACTTCTGCCCTAGAAGCATTAGGCGCCAATTCATTAAGAACAGGCCCTTCAAGGACATACAAATTTTTCTTATTTGAAGACTATCCTCAAAATGTGATGCCACTCTAGGAAACTATTCCTATTCAGCTTGTCCTACTCAAGGACCAATCGCAATAATAAATGCTAGTGTTTTGTGCTATGGTAATTCTACAACAATGATCAACTCACACAAATAATAGTCATGCATATAAATATTTAATAAGGAATTCTATTAAATGTGCTCCTACTACATAAATCAAGACAATTATATAAGTAGGCCAAGATCCATATTTCACTACAACATATGTCAGCGAGGGCTGATCACCTACATCATAGCTATTTAGGTAGACAACTCTTGTCAATTACATCTCTATGCAACTCTTGGATAGTTGAGTGAACAACATCTTGTCCAAGTCTATCTTATAGACATAGCTCAACCCTTGCCTCTAGGTCCTTAATCCTATTAAGATAACCTAGTTAAGTCCAAACCCATAATAAGCAGTCGAGATATTACAATTATCCACTCGCACCTTCTTAGGATAAACAATGGCACCTTGCTTTAGCAAAAACTACCAATTGTTGATCTTAAGCTTGATGAGTGCTTATCATGGAAGGAAACTAAGAACTTAATATTTCACCAATATATTATTCCATACATTATATGTAAGTTATTGATGAATCATACATTGGTGTTTGTAAATTTGGAAAACCAAAATTACATGTGAACATCGATGTTCAACTTGTAACATCGATGTTGTGAGAATCTGATTCTCTCCAACTACTTGGCAGTAGCTCAATAACATCCATGTTCAACTCTTAAACATCGATGTTGTTGAGATTCTTGAACTCCAAACTTTTTGGCAGTAGCTCAATAACATCGATGTTGCACTTTCAAACATCGATGTTGTTGAGATTCTGAAAGTTCAAGATTTTGGCAGTACTCAGTATTTCGGCCATATCTAGAGCTGTAGAGCTCGGATTTGTGCAAACTTGGTGTCCCTGGAAAGCTAAGAAATAGGGCTACAACTTTTCTGTTCAGGAAAGACACCAATTCGGCCTCCTTCTGCCCGAATTCGCTGTGGAACTTACTGGTCTCCACAACATCGATGTTGAACTCTAAAACATCGATGTTTAAAGTTTGCGAATCCACAAAACATCGATGTTGATACTCAAACATCGATGTTGGAGGTTGCCGAACCCTCAAAACATCGATGTTGACCATCAAACATCGATGTTTGAACTTCTGGAACTCAAGAACATCGATGTTGGACTCTAAAACATCGATGTTATTTGAGTTCTGGAACTTCAAATCAATTTTGGCCGAGCTCAAATAACATCGATGTTTAACTCTTAAACATCGATGTTTTGAGAATTTTGCATGAGAACATCGATGTTGGTCACACAACATCGATGTTGTGATGATTCGGCTGAGGCTAACCTTCATCAGAACATCGATGTTTGTCACACAACATCGATGTTATGAAGGTTCTGCCAAGGCTAAACTTCATGCCAACATCGATGTTGGTCTCACCAACATCGATGTTATGGCCTAGCTGTACTAGAACGACAATCGTTCTATACACAAACCGACAATCGATTTTCGTTTTGTCGAACCCCTTCGACTTACT